>CAKXYN010000068.1:14200000-14357232 GCA_935064755.1 Tragelaphus eurycerus | reverse complement strand
TCAAATAAATAGTCTCAAATAAAAAGTCTCTAGCAGTATACCATATTCATTTATGGGGGAAAACTGTTATAAAGATTTCAAGTCTGCTTAAATTATTTACAGATTTAGTGCTTTACCTGTCGCTCTCAAGATGGTGGTGAAGTGTCGGCTGCTGTCTCTGTTCCCAAAATCTACCCTGGCAAACTAAAGAAGAGAAAATGAAGCAAATGAGAAGTACAATATCGACCACAAAAGCTAAATAACAAAACATGAGAAGCATCTGGAGGAGACTGAATTCTGTGCTGAACAGGATAATAAAATAAAATGCAGGAGGAGAGGAGTGGGGGAGTTTCTGGGGTTAACGGTGTGAGAGATTCCTGCCATCACAGGGCTAACAGCCGCCAGACACTTTGAGCTCCGTCCTGTCCCTCAGGCACATCCTGCAGCCCAACACACGGGGCTCTTCACACCTGCTCGCCTCCCAGATGAAGAACTGAGGCCACGGGGCCTGGGCATCTTCCCAGGACCACATGCTAGTGAGGGCTGGGGGTGGGCTCCGAGCCCTGGTCTCAATTCCTCTGGAGCTCCCGCCCTTCCCGCCCCGCCCAGGCTGCGGCCGGACCTTCTGACTTCTCACACCTTCTTCTCTCAGTGCTACACGATGCCTCTGAGGTGAGAAAAAGCCGTCCCGTGGAAGGAAGGGATCAAGGAGAATCAGAAGCACTGTGGGGCTGCTCTGGGGTTTGCTGAGAACTGACTCTGCTGGGGGCCGGCGTCTCTGTCCAGTCCCAGTGCCTCCCACGTGAGGGCAGGGCCCTGTTCCTGCTGCTGCCATGGGGCCTCCTGCCCAACTGAACCTGCCAGGCTGACCAGCTCCTCGCTGCTGCCCCTTCTGAAGGCTGCACAGGAGGCTCTCCTGTCCCTTCCTTACACAGAGCTTTCTGACTCCCTGCAGAAGTCCTCTGGCTGTCCCAGCCCTCACTCCGGAACCCCTCCGACACCTACAGTCCCTTGGCTTTGGATAGTAACCTTTCAGATCAGATCAGATCAGATCAGTCGCTCAGTCGTGTCCGACTCTTTGCGACCCCATGAACCGCAGCACGCCAGGCCTCCTTGTCCATCACCAGCTCCCGGAGGTCACCCAGACTCATACCCATCGAGTCAGTGATGCCATCCAGCCATCTCATCCTCTGTTGTCCCCTTCTCCTCCTGCCCTCAATCCCTCCCAGCATCAGAGTCTTCTCCAGTGAGTCAACTCTTCGCATGAGGTGGCCAAAATACTGGAGTTTCAGCTTTAGCATCATTCCTTCTAAAGAAATTCCAGGATTGATCTCCTTCAGAATGGACTGGTTGGATCTTCTTGCAGTCCAAGGGACTCTCAAGAGTCTTCTCCAACACCACAGTTCAAAAGCATCAATTCTTCGGCGCTCAGCCTTCTTCACAGTCCAGCTCTCACGTCCATACATGACCACAGGAAAGACCATAGCCTTGACTAGGCGAACCTTTGTTGGTAAAGTAATGTCTCTGCTTTTGAATATGCTATCTAGGTTGATCATAATTTTCCTTCCAAGGAGTAAGCGTCTTTTAATTTCATGGCTGCAGTCACCATCTGCAGTGATTTTGGAGCCCAGAAAAATAAAGTCTGCCACTGTTTCCACCGTTTCTCCATCTATTTCCCATGTAGTAATGGGACCAGATGCCATGATCTTCGTTTTCTGAATGTTGAACTTTAAGCCAACCTTTTCACTCTCCACTTTCACTTTCATCAAGAGGCTTTTTAGTTCCTCTTCACTTTCTGCCATAAGGGTGGTATCATCTGCATATCTGAGGTTATTGATATTTCTCCCAGCAATCTTGGTTCCAGCTTGTGTTTCTTCCAGTCCAGCATTTCTCATGATGTACTCTGCATAGAAGTTAAATAAACATGGTGACAATATACAGCCTTGACGTACTCCTTTTCCTATTTGGAACCAGTCTGTTGTTCCATGACCAGTTCTAACTGTTGCTTCCTGACCTGCATACAGATTTCTCAAGAGGCAGATCAGGTGGTCTGGTATTCCCACCTCTTTCAGAATTTTCCACAGTTTATTGTGATCTACACAGTCAAAGGCTTTGGCATAGTCAATAAAGCTGAAATAGATGTTTTTCTGGAACTCTCTTGCTTTTTCCATGATCCAGCGGATGTTGGCAATTTGATCTCTGGTTCCTCTGCCTTTTCTAAAACCAGCTTGAACATCAGGAAGTTCACGGTTCACATATTGCTGAAGCCTGGCTTGGAGAATTTTGAGCATTACTTTACTAGCGTGTGAGATGAGTGCAATTGTGCGGTAGTTTGAGCACTCTTTGGCATTGCCTTTCTTTGGGATTGGTATGAAAACTGACCTTTTCCAATCTTGTGGCCACTGCTGAGCCAAAAATGTTCAAAAGTATCATATACACAGTCACAGAACACCTTGCACCCAGAACTTCTTTTTAAGTGGTTCATCATGCATATCCAAAGGAGATATTTTCCATACATCTATTGCCATATACTATTAATGATGTCTTTACTACAGAGTCGTTAGCAACCTTAAACCTAAGCAGATTATAGAGCTGATTCTAGAAACCCCAGAAGCATTTGAGAAAACTCATTTTTTAATTGAAGTATAGTGGCTACACAGAAGTATATGTTACAGATGTACAATACAATGATTAACAGTTTTAGAGGTTATACTCCACTTATAGCTATTACAAAATATTGGATATATTCCCCATGTTTTGGAATACATCCTTGTAGCTTATTTTATACATAATAGTTTGCACCACTTGCTCCCTTATTCCTATCTTGCCCCTTCCTTCCTCCCGCTCCCGACTGGTAACCACTAGTTTGTTCTCTGTGTCTGTGAGTCAGCTTCTTCTAAATTAATATTCAGTTGTTGTTCAGTTCCTCAGTCATGTCCAACTCTTTGTGACCCCATGGACTGCAGCACGCCAGGATTTCCAATCCTTGGCCATCTCCCAGAACTTTCTCAAACCCATGTCCATTGAGTTGGTGATGCTATCCAACCATCTCACCCTCTGTCCTCGCCTTCTTTTCCTGTATTCAATATTTCCCAACATCAGGGTCTTTTTCTAACGAGTCAGTTCTTTGTATCAGGTGGCCAAAGTATTGGAGTTTCAACTTCAGCATCAGTCCTTCCAATGAATATTCAGGACTGATTTCCTTTAGGATGAACTGGTTTGATCTCCTTGCCATCCAAGGGACTCTCAGGAGTCTTCACCAACACCACAGTTCAAAAGCATCAACTTTTTGGTGCTCAGCCTTCTATACCAGTACAACTCTAACATCCATGCATGACTACTGGAAAAACCATAGGTTTGACTAGACAACTTTTGTCAGCAAAGCAATGTCTCTGCTTTTTAATACTGTGTCTAGGAGCAAGCATCTTTTAATTTCATGGCTGCAGTCATGATCCATAGTGATTTTGAAACCCAAAAAAATAAATTCTGTCACTGTTTCCATTGTTTCCCCATCTATTTGACATGAAATGATGGGACTGGATGCCATAATCTTCATTTTTTGAATGTTGAATTTTAAGCCAGCTTTTCTGCTCCCCTCTTTCACCTTCATCAAGGGGCTCTTTAGTTCCTCTTCACTTTCTGCCATGAGGGTAGTGTCATCTGAGGTTATTAGTCTGTTTTATTTTTTAAATTCAACATCTAAGTGAGATCATAGAGTATTTGTCTTTTTCTGTCTGACTCCTTTCACTTAGCATAATGCCCTCCCAGCCCATCCATGTTGCCGCAAATGGCAAAATGCCATTCAATTTTATGTCTGTGTAGTATTCCATTGTGTGTGTGTGTGTGTGCACATGCATGCATGAGTGTGTGTGTGTGTGTGTGTGTTGTGTGTGCATGCCATGCCTTATTTATCCATTCATCCATTGATGGACACTTAGATTGCTTCCATATCTGACAATTGTAAATAATTCTACTGTGAACATTGGAGAACATGTATCTTTTCAAACTAGTGTTTTGGTTTTTTTGGATATATACCCAGGAATGGAATTGCTGGGTCACATGGTTCAATTTTAGTTTTCTGAGAAATGTCCCTACTATTTTCCACAGTGACTGCACCAATATACTTTCCCACCAACAGTGCACAAAGATTCCCTTTTTTTGCCACATCTTTGGCATCATTTGTTATTTGTGGTCTTTTTGATGATAGCCATTCTCATAGGTATGAGGTGACATCTCATTGTGATTTTGATTTGCATTTCCCTCATGGGATAGTGACAGCAGCCAAGAGTGCCAGGCTGTGACGGTGCAGGAACGGCCAAGAGGAGCTACCCCGCATCCCAGGTCAGGGGCGGTGGCCTGGAGGAGCAACCCCATGTCCAAGGAGCAGTGGCTGCGTGGGCGCAGGAGGGCCTAGAGGAGCTATTCCACGTCAAGGTCAGGGCGGCAGTGAGCTATTTCAAATCCTGAAAGATGATAAAGTAAAAGTGCTGCACTCAATATGCCAGCAAATTTGGAAAACTCAGCAGTGGTCACAGGACTGGAAAAGGTCAGTTTTCATTTCAATCCCAAAGACAGGCAATGCCAAAGAATGCTCAATGTACCACAACAATTGCACTCATCTCACACGCTAGTAAAGTAATGCTCAAAATTCTCCAAGCCAGGCTTCAGCAATATGTGAACCGTGAACTTCCTGATGTTCAAGCTGGTTTTAGAAAAGGCAGAGGAACCAGAGATCAAATTGCCAACATCCACTGGATCATGGAAAAAGCAAGAGAGTTCCAGAAAAACATCTATTTCAGCTTTATTGACTATGCCAAAGCCTTTGACTGTGTGGGTCACAATAAACTGTGGAAAATTCTGAAGGAGAAGGGAATACCAGACCACGTGACCTGCCTCTTCAAAAACCTATATGCAGGTCAGGAAGCAACAGTTAGAACTGGACATGGAACAACAGACTGGTTCCAAATAGGAAAAGGAGTACATCAAGGCTGTATGTTGTCACACTGCTTATTTAGCTTCTATGCAGAGTACATCATGAGAAATGCTGGGCTGGAAGAAGCACAAGCTAGAATCAAGACTGCTGGGAGAAATATCAATAACCTCAGATATGCAGATGACACCACCCTTATGGCAGAAAGTGAAGAGGAACTCAAAAGCCTCTTGATCAAACTATAAGAGGAGAGTGAAAAAGTTGGCTTAAAGCTCAACATTCAGAAAACGAAGATCATGGCATCTGGTCCCATCACTTCATGGGAAATAGATGGGGAAACAGTGGAAACAGTGTCAGACTTTATTTTGGGGGCTCCAAAATCACTGCAGATGGTGACTGCAGCCATGAAATTAAAAGACACTTACTCCTTGGAAGGAAAGTTATGACCAACCTAGATAGCATATTGAAAAGCAGAGACATTACTTTGCCAACAAAGGTCCATCTAGTCAAGGCTATGGTTTTTCCAGTAGTCATGTATGGATGTGAGAGTTGGACTGTGAAGAAAGCTGAGCGCCAAAGAATTGATGCTTTTGAACTGTGGTGTTGGAGAAGACTCTTGAGAGTCCCTTGGACTGCAAGGAGATCCAACCAGTCCATTCTGAAGGAGATCAGCCCTGGGATTTCTTTGGAAGGAATGATGCTAAAGCTGAAACTCCAGTACTTTGGCCACTTCATGCGAAGAGTTGACTCATTGGAAAAGACTCTGATGCTGGGAGGGATTGGGGGCAGGAGGAGAAGGGGACAACAGAGGCTGAGATGGCTGGATGGCATCAATGACTCAATGGATGTGAGTCTTGGTGAACTCCGGGAGTTGGTGATGGACAGGGAGGCCTGGCGCGCTGTAATTCATGGGGTCCCAAAGAGTCGGACATGACTGAGCGACTGAACTGAACTGAACTGAACAGATGGGCTAGTGATGTTGAGCATCTTTTCATGTGCCTGTTAGCCATCTGTATATCTACTTTGGAAAAGTTTCTATTCATTTTTTCTGCCCATTTTTAAAGTTTTCTTTTTGCTGACACTATGTTTTTGAGCTATTTATATATGTTGGATATTAACCCCAAATCAGTTATTTGCAATATTTTCTCTCATTCAGTAGCTTCTTTTCATTTTTTTTTCAATGGTTTCTTTTGGTGTGCAAGAACTTTTAGGTTTAATTAGGTCCCTATGCTATGCTAAGTCGCTTCAGTCGTGTCTGTCTCTTTGCAACTCTATGGACTGTAGCCCACCAGGCTCCTCTGTCCATGGAATTCTCCAGGCAAGAATACTGGAGTGGATTGCCATGCCCTTCTCCAGGGTATCTTCCCGAGCCAGGGATTGAACCCTCGTCTGTCTTCTGTATTGGAAGGCAATTTCTTTACCAGTAGTGCCACGTGGGAAGCACATTTGTTTATTTTTGCTTTTATTTATTTTATTTTTGGAGGTGGATCCCAAAACAATGCTGTTGTGATTTATGTCAAAGAGTGTTCTGCCCAAGTTTCCATCCAGAAGTTTTGCGGATTCAATCTTACACATAGGTCTCAAATCCATTTTGAGTTTGTTTTTGTATATAGTGTTAGATAATGTTCTAATTTCATTCTTTTACATGCAGCTGTCCAGTTTTCCCAGCACCACTTACTGGAGAGACTGGCTTTTCTCCACTGTATACTGTATTTTTGCCTCCTTTGTTGTAGCGTAATTGACCAAAGGTGCATAGGCTTCTTTCTATGATTTCTATCTTATTTCACTGAGCTGTATGTCTGTTTTTGTGCCAGTACCATTCAGTTTCGATTACTATAACTCTGTAGAACAAGGTCAAGAAGCTTAATTCCTCCAGCTCTGCTCTTTTTTTTCTTTTTACTTTATTTGATAGTGTCTGGTCTTTTTTGTGGCACATTTTTGTTGTTGCACTCTCTTCACTTTGTCTCATCAATATCTTACAGTTTTCCAAGTACAGGTCTTTTGCCTCCTTTGGTAGGTTTATTTCTAGGTAGTTTATTCTTTTCGATGCAGTTAAATGGGATTATTTAATGGTAAATGGGGTAATATCCTGAAGTTATCTTCTTGCTGGTTGCTGTTAGTGTACAGAAATGTGAATAGATTTATATATTAAACTTGTATACTGCAACTTCACTGAACTCATCGATGAGCTCTAGTAGTTTTCAGAACCAGGACGCTGGGAGTTCTCTCAGCAAGAACAAAAGGGAACCTCAAGCTGCCTCAGGCAGCCGAGGGGAGCAGGGGTGGGTGAGCATCTCTCAGGAGTATGCAGCGGCAGCCAAGACATACAGAGAGGAAAGGGCGGGCCCAGGGATTCAGCCATTGGCAAGGAGTGCCCTGCCACAATCCTGATAGCTGAGGAGGCAGCCAAAAGTGCTTGCGGGGTCCCAGACAGTCTAAAATGGAACTCGGCTTTTTAGGGGTCTGAAGCACCCCCGGGTCACATGGGAGGACACTAAATAAGGCTTTTGTCTACAGGAAACACTGGGCAATGCTATCTAGCTAACCTGAGCTGTGTCTAGAGAGATTTAATTCAGGTGGTGTGTCAGCCCCCAGTTTGCAAGGATCGACAAGGAAGCCCACCCCTCGCTGGTGACCGGAGGCTTCCAGCATGGAGCCAAGGTCCACTGGGAGATCAGTGCTTATGTGCCTTAGATGCAGACTTGCTGTCAGACACAGCATGCTTCCCCGTAACTACATGGCAGGCATACATGTCAGGAACCTTGCCACCTCCTGTTCCTCCCCTGAGTCCTCAAAACCCTGTGAGGCAGATGCCCTTAGGATTACCTGTGTGGGGGAACAGAGGCTCAGAGTGGGTGAGCCAGGCAACTGGGGATCAGCAGGGCAGTGGTGCCCACCTTGGCATCTCCTCACCTGAGCCTGCCCTCTCACCCACTGGGCCGGCTGCCTTGGCCCTGGATGGCTGACACCTCAACCTCAGAGGCATTTCTGATTCCGAAAGTCTCAGGAAGATCCTCAACACCAGGAGCAGAGTTGGGGTGGGGGCATTAGTAGGGTGGGCTTCCTGTGTGGGCAGCCCTGCACGGCCACCTCTTTGATGCTAGAGCACCAGGCCCCAGAGCAGGATGGCATCTCTCATGGCCTGGATGCAGAGCCAGATGGAGTTCCCATGGACAGTGGTCACAGGAGAGGGAGCCACACTGTTGCATGAAGGCCAATGGAGACTGCCCCCTCCCGCATTCCTGGGACTGTGGTGTGCAGAGCAAGGCCGGCCTGGGGTGGACATGGGCAGGCTGTGGAGCCCAGAGGACAGCAGCCTGTCCTCCTTCTGTGTCCCTGGGACCTCACCCGTCACCTCTACAACCCCCACCCTGGGGCTCCCACAGACCAATGGCAGGGCCCAGAGAGGGTCTGTGTGGGGGGCCGGATGCCCAGCCAATGAGGTGCACAGAGGACTGGCTGGCTGTACCCCCGACCGTGGATCCCCACCCTGGACAAGGCTGTGTTTGAGCGCAAGGATGCCATGCAGAACCCTCAAGACACCTGTGAACACAGAGGAGGGGCTGACTTTGAGGATCACAGGTCTGTTGGTGTGTGTCTGCCCAGAACTGGGACTCCAGGACCAGAAGACTGTGCCCAGTTTGCATGAGTGCTCGGCCTGAGACTTTACCCCCATGCACAAGTGTCATGGTGCCCGCTGCCAAGACAAGCATGAACTAGGAGGCTGACATGCTAACCAGCCTAGGTGCAGCCAGCCCTTTTATTAGTTCACTTAATGACTGCCTTGTGATGTCAGTCCTGAGCAAGCAGAGGCCTTTGGTGAGGGGCCGAGCACTCTTGTGAGCCTGGACTGCTCCTGGCCACTGTACTGTCCCATTTCCAGGAAGGAGGGACGCACCACCCTCCTTGTGGCTGCGGACAAGGAGGGCCCTGCAATGGATGGGGGCCCAGCTTCCGGGGGCTCCCTTTCTTCCAAACACAGGGCTTCTGGCCCCGGGCTCAGGAAGCTGCACCCCTCCCTGTGCACCTTTTGATCACCCTGGCCCTGCCCGTGCCCACCGCAGCTTCAGGCTGCTGCTGGCAGACAGCGCTTTCCAGGCTTTGAGGTAAGAGCCTTTGTTGAAGAGGCCACACACCGAGTGTGGTGCCCTGCCTGGGGAGAGGGAAGCCTCCTTTCCCTCCCTTTTCCCATCATCAACAGTCACTGCTTTATGTCATTTTTGTGGGGGGAAGACTGCACTTGTTTAGGCATCAGTGAGGAGCTCTTCGAGGAAATTTTGGAGAGGATGGGCTCAGATAAGGTATTTGAGACAGACTGCATGAAGAGCTTCATCTGCCAGCTTAGTCTGTACGGATTCAGCAAAGCGTGCCAGGTGCTCACCTCCCTCTGTGTGACCAGCCTGCTCACAGAGGAGCCGCCTGTCTGTGTCCTGAGCAAGTTAAGGGCAGGGGAGTACCTGCTGGGCCCTGGGGGCAGGGTGCATGACAACCTCAGCGCCACCAGAACAGCTGTGTGTAAAGACAGAACTGGGAATCAGCGTGACTGCCAGAGCTGCCAATGTGCGTGCTGCATTGGGGAGTTGTGAGGGGAGAGCCTGAGCATTCTCAGCACAAAGAAGTCACTGCCCCTCCTCTCTTTCTCCCGTGGGGATGTCTGTGTGAGATGACAGAGGTGAGCTGAATGCACAGTAGTAATCGGGTCAGGATACCTGGGGGCCAGGTGTCACTCTGTACCGCTGACCCATGGGCCCTTAGATCACAGTCACACCGGGGAAAGAGATGACATTGCTCAAATGCTAGACCTTCCTATCCTCCAGCCAGGGCACAAATGGCCCTAGGGCGGAGTCAGGCAGGGAGAGGGGTTTGTGTACCCCCGTGACTCCCTCACGGCTCAGACCTGAAAGATCCACCAGTAAGGCGGGAGATCTGGGGTCAGTCCATGAGTTGGGAAGATCTCCTGAAGGAGGGCATGGCAACCCACTCCAATATTCTTGCTGGGAGAATCCCCATGGACAGAGGAGCCTGGCGGGCTACTGTCCATGGGATCGTAAAGAGTCGAACAAGACTCAGAGAGTAAGCACATGACTCCCATGGCTGTGGAGCAGAAGTTTAGTGCAGGGAAGCATAGGTCCTTTCCTGGGAAGTGTCCTGGTCAGCCGAGGAAGTACAGGCCCGGGGTCAACACCTGCACAGAAAGCAGGGAAGCTTCTGCTGTCTGCGTGCTGCAAATGCCAAGTCCCCTTTCTGGGACTTGTATGGGAACTCTTGGGCCACTCTGTGTCATTTTCCAAGGTTGAGATGTGATGGTGAGTTACTGAGTCCTGAGGATGTGCAAGCTGGGGCACTGCCTCCTGTGGGACAGGGACCCGCTTTCTCCATAAGGCCTGGGGATGGCTGGGTTTGGGCACCCAGGGGCCTAGCCAGGAGGGTGCTGGTTTCAGTAAGCCTTTGACACTTGGACTTTGCTATTCTCTCTCTCTCTCAGTGAACCCCAGTTACAGTTCTGCTGCAGTCCCCTGTTGAAAAGAGATAGCCCACACATCCTGGGGAAGATAAAGAGGAGAGGGGGCATTAAGTCTACATCTCAGCAGGTGGAAGGCAGGCTGGCAACCCTGGGCATTCCTCTTGTGCCCAGCACTGTGCAGCCACAGGACGGCCTGTCACCCTGCCCTGAGGATGCCCAGGGGACCATGAGCCATCTGGAACTCACCCCGCCACCACTATGGCCAGGACCTATGCCACCCCTGCTGAGTTCTGGGAACAGAAGCCCCACCCTCTTTGTGAGGTTTGAGGCCTGGCACCCGAGGGCACACAGGCTCCGTTTTCTCTAATCCCCGTCCTGACAGAGGTGGCCCTGCCCATCGAGGGCCTGTGGCTCTGCTTCACCTGGCCTCCTGCCCAGATGGCTCCTCTTGTGGTGGTGGTTGGCTCCACCACTGTGCCCACCCAGATTTCAGCCTGCCCCCTGGGCAGCTCCCAGTGTCCATGCTGGTGCCTCTGTGCCCCACGTGGATGCCTGTCTTGGCTCAGGCCTGGAACCCCTTCTACTACTGCTCAGGCATCCCGTCTTTCCCAAAATCTCTAGCCATTCTTTCCCATAATTCCCACCCCCTTCAGGTGTACCCCTAGAGGACCGCAAATATGCACCCTATTCATTCAGATAGAGGCAGCTCTGTTGTCAGAATACTGCACGGCAATAAAGAACCTGAAAACACAAGGGATTTCCCGCATCTTCAGCAGCTCCATCCTGGGCCTGGATGAGCATTTGAGTCCCCTCAGGCAGCTGCTTGCTCACAAAGGCAAGACACATAGCCACCCACCCCTGGCACAATATGGGCACCTCGTACACACCTGGGGAAGACCCTCGGATGCTCTACACCCATTCATTGAAAGAGCTTGACAAGAGCCTGGCAGAGTGGCTTCATAGGCACAGGGACACTGTCCAGCAGGCTCCTCACTTGACAGATGAGGAGAAATTAGGCCTCCCCTAGTTGGGGTCCCCAAAAGAGCCCTTCCTGTCCTGAGCTGCACAGGGCTGGAGCCTGTGGTCCCTACCTGAGGCTTGTGGGTGTTCAGTTTGGGGACTCGCTGGTGTCTGGACACCAGGCCTGAGGATTGGCTTCATTGCAGGGCCGAAATCTGGTGATATTTTCTAGTTTCTCTTTTTTTTTCCTTTTTCAGCTGAGCACTCCAAGGGTGTCACAACTCAGCACCCTCTGCTTGCAGGGGTGTCCAGTTTATAACACGCTTTCTCTTAAAAGAGTGTTTGTCCTGAGGAGCATAGCAAATAGCCCTCCAGGGTCATGCTGCAGAGAGGAGAGCTCTGAGGTCGGGTGAGGGGAGAGCATGCACACACCAGTCCACCGGAACCGGAAGGCTAGGTCTCCCTTGTTGGCAGTCCTGCCCAGGCACAGGAGGCCCCTGAGAAAGGACACAGGGCGGTGCAAGCCAGGGCTCTGTCAGTCCCAGCACTGAGCTGCTGTGACACCTGACCAGGCTGCTCACTTCCAAGACAAAATGCAGCTCCTTACGAAGGTCGCTGCCTGGGGAACACCTTAAATCTCAGAAGGTTTCATTCATTTTTTTTGTCTTGACTTCTGTATGTCTCCTGACCTGGAATCACATGCAGATGCTGCTATTTAAAAACCACATTCCAAGAAACCTCAGCATATGTGGCACCTGCTTAACTGTAAACCTACAGAGAAAGCAGAGATGTGTAGATTGCAATCTCAAATCATCTGCTTGTCACAAAAGGCAACTTTTATTTACAAAGTCAAGGCTGTCTGACATCAAAAGAGACCCATGTGGTACTTCACTCCCACTGCTCAGTCCTTGGTAGATTTTGACTGATGTCTGCAGAGTGAAGTGGCTAAGCACATGTCCTCCTGGGCCAGGCAGTGGCGGCAGCCCAAGGTCACACAGGATTGTAGAGAGGGAGCATGGACTTGATGGGCTGGCCCTGGACAGGCAAAGTGTCTCAAGCCCCACGCGTGCCTGGGTCACCAGAGGAGAGGCCAGGTGGCTCCAGAGACATGGGTTAACTTCTGTCCCTGGGGCCACACAGGCAACAGTGTCTAGGAGAGTGGAAATGCAATTCAACGGGACAGGGTGTCTCAGAGAGGGGCCCTGCGTCACAAGTGTTCCAACTAGGTAAGGGTGACCCTGGAGGCCCAACTGGGCAGACCCCGGGGAGCCGGTGATCTGTGGCCAACTCACTTCCCACCAGCTCTACCCGAGCCTCCCTCGGCCCAGTGCTCATCTTGGGTCTTCAGTGGCTCTTTTGTCCCCTGGGCTACCTTGCTCTGTCCGTTCATAAACGGAGGTGCCATAGCCAAACAGGGAGGAGGTGGGGAGGTTCCAAGAGTATATTTCTGGATGACAGAAACAAGACTTAGTCTGTGATGAGAAAACCTGGTAGTGCTCTGGAATGCCAGCTCTCTGCAGTGGAACAGCCTGGGACTCCACGGGAACTGTCATGAGGAAAGGCCCTGGGATGAATCGAGGCTACAAACAGCAGGGGGAGGCTGATGAGACACCACAGCCTGGGACTTGTCCATGCCCAACCCCACAAGCAAGGCCTGTGACCGGGCAGCAAGTTGCTTAACCATCTGTTGAGCCTCTGCAAAGGGAGGGAAAGTCCCCATCCCCAGGATCTGAGGTCCTGTACAAGCCCCCTACCCCACCGCCCGAGGCCCCATGCAAACCCTCCAGACGGGGAGCTCTGCACGCCCCCACCCTCAGCAAACCTGAGGATGCCCAAGCCTCACTCAGGCAGCACCTCTGGCCTCTGAGCAGTGCTCTGGGGAGTTGTAGGGGGGCTGGTGGGGGCCAGGCCATCATGGGGGCCAGGCTGAACTGCAGTGAGGCTGTCCTTGGCCCTCAGGGTCCCCAGGGGCAGAGCAGGTCAGCCACCGACCCTCCTCCCGAATGTCTCTCCTTCCTGGGGGAAGAGCCTAAAGTCGCCCAACCGGTGGAGACTGAGAACCCATGACTCATGAGTTCTTGGCCCCTGACAGCCCCTCTGGACACTCTGCACAAGACAGGCCCATTCGGGAGGGCAGCGGGGGTGGGGGGGGTGGTATCCGTGTAAACCAGTGGAAAAGAGCCACCAGGAGACGACCCTGGGGATACCTCAGAGAGGAGGAGTGTGAAGACACTATGAGCGGCCAAGGCCATCTACAGTCTGCTGAGTTCTTCCTAATTCACCTGCCGCTGCTCAACCTCTTCAGCTAAAACAATATCATCTATACAAAAATTTCCAAAGTGTGGTGACACTGAGTGGCCCCCATGGGAAGGTGAGTGGTTCCCTGTGCTCCCACAAGGTCATGGGCACAGCTGCCCCCCATCCAGCATCTGTGCTAGGACTGCAGCCTTCTCTTGAGGGTTAACGAGGCCCCCTCCTGAGAGAGGATGAGAGCTTCCAGTTGCCACGGAACAGAGGATCCCAATAGCATACCACCCCAGCCCGACTGGGACTCCTGGGGGCCCCAGTCCAGGCTGTCAGGCTGAGACCCCACACTCCCCTCACTTTGTCAGTGAACTGGGGGAGTCGGAGGCTTGGTCTTTGGGGCCCAGTCTCAGGTGGGCAGAGGGAGGGCCCCACATCCTGTGAAGACTCGAGATGAGGACCAGAGGAGGCTGAGGGTCCCAGGGGATGCGTGTGCAGCCCTCCTGACAGCTCTGGGGGACCATGGGGTGTGGCGTTCAGATGTAATGTCACTGATCCCTATAGGAGTGAAGTGAGGGCCTGGGTCAGGTGCTCGGGTTCAGGTCAGCAGAGTGAAAGAAACCAGCTGTGCTAGGAGCCAAGGTAGAATCCTTGGGGGAGGGGGTCTGGGGCCCCAGGACATCCAGGTTATCACTGCTCTCAGCCCTGGCAGGGTTGTAGGAGTGAGTCCCCTACTCCTGCTTACCTCTCAGGGGTCCTGGCTGGGGAGGGCCTGGTTCTAAGGGGAGCAAGGTCAGGGACAGAGGGTGGTACCCAGACCTGCTGAGAGTCAAAGTGAAGAGCAGAAGGAGGGTTGAGGAACCGCCCAGGGCATCATCTCAGCTCTGGGAAGCCCTGGGCTTAGACCCCTGATGTCATGGCACAGACTTCCCTTTGGAGTCCCAGTGAAGCGATGTCTTTGGTGTGAGGGCCCTGCCTCCGGTCAACACAAGGGGCATCCCTGGACCTGCCAGGGCTCAAGATGAGGACCTTGAGGGAGGACCCAGGGAATCCCACAGGTCCCGGCACCTGCTGTCAGTCAGGGGCGACTCTCATGGGGGCATGAGCTCAGGGTCTCAGACATTGGAGACTTGATATAAGGGGTGGGGCCTCAGAGATTGGAGGGGAGATTCTTAGGCTTTGAAGGAGTTTAGGTGAGGACCCTGAGGGAGGACTGAGCAGACCCTGGCCCCTGTGCTCAGTGCTGGGAGGCCAGGCAGGACGTGAGGATGAGCTGAGGACCCGCAGGAGGCCCTGGGCAGTGTGGCCACATGTGGGGACCCTTAGTGCTTTCTGTTCAGGCTCACGTCTTTTTCTGAGTTTCCATGCAGGCCCCCAGAGGGGTGGGATCAGGTCGTGCCAGGATAAAGGTGAACACTACGAGGGAACCCTGAAGGGACCTCCCACCACACAACTGGGGGGACCTCACAGAGTCCACTCCTCATACCATCCCAGAAGGCTCAGGGCTGTGCCACAGGATACCCCCAAGGTGCCCCTCCATTTCTCTCACAGGAATTCCAGGAACCAGAAGGCGAAGGCAGAAGTCTGAGGCCCGTGTCCTGAGGTCAGAGAGCAGAGGAGGTCCAGACAGTACCAGGAGTCAAGGTGAGGAGGGTGGCCTGAATATGCAGCAGGGGCTTCTCATCCCAAAACAGAGGGGACCCCACAAGGGCCTAATCCCCACACCTTGTCAGCCCCAGAATTCTTGGACTGTCCTGACTGCAGCCTGGGGAGACACCTCACTTCCTCCTTCAGGTAGCCAGGGGACTGCCCACCCTGCAAGAGACCTGCCCCTGTGAGGTCTGAGAGCACCCCTCAAGGGGAAACCTGTAAGTGGCCTGTGTCAGAACTCCGAGGGGTGCATTGCTCAGCAGAGGCCTCTCACACCCCCTTTCTCCCCCAGACGTGTGGTCCCCATCTGTTCCCCTGCCTCACTCCTGTCTGTGGTTTGATCCCAGGCATTGCACTCGTAGTCAGCGTGACTGAGCTTAGCAAGCCTGAGGAAGACCTTCAGGACCCAGGCAGGGTCCAGGGCCCAGAGGAGGTGCAGCTCTTGGGGGCCGAGGTGGGGGAGGCTGCATCAGCCTCAGCCTCCTCCCCCCAGTTTCCTGCTCTGCCTTGCCCCAGGAAGCTCTGAATGAGATGGTGTCTAACCTGATGAAGTTCCTGCTCCTCAAATATCGGGCCAAGGAGATGACTTCCCAGGCGGAAATGCTGAAGAAGGTCCTCAGGGATAACTAGGAACACTTCTCGGTGCTCTTCAGCCAAGCCTCGGAGTGCCTACAGCTGGTCTGTGGTGTGGAGGTGAAGGAGGTAGACCCCAGGGAGAACATCTACATCATGGTCCCCACCCTGGGCCTCACCTGAGATGCTATGCTGAGCAGTGGGCAGAGCATGCCCAAGGCCAGCCTCCTGGTGCTGGTCCTCAGCCTGAAGAGGAGGTCTGGGGAGCATTCAGCAAATGAGGATGTTTGTCAGGAGGGAGCACTGTGTTTTGGGGAGCCCAGAGAGCTGCTGATCCAAGTGTGGGTGCAGGAGGGATACCTGGAGTACTGGCAGATGTCTGACAATGACCCTGCTTGCTTCGAGTTCCTGTGAGGTCCCCAGGCCTGTACGCAGACCAGCAAGTAGGAAGTCATGGAGTATCCGCTCAGAATCAACCAATGGTTTTGCATGGCCTTACCAGCCCCATCTGCAGAGGCTGTGAGGAAGGAGGAAGAGGAGCCCTGACCCAGAGAAGCAGCCATGCTGATCCTTCCCTCTGTGATTGAAGAGGGAGTGGTCAGCCTTCTCAGGAGCCATGGCCAGGGCCATTTGGGGGAACCTGGGGTGTAGCATCTTTCTGTTCCTTTTCTCTGTGATGACATGGAAAATCATCTCTGTTTTTTAAACGAATTAGTCAAGTGTGTTTTTTCAGCTTAAGCCTTAATAAACTTCAGTATCTAACTTTGTGAATGACATCGATCACACATGTATTTGTACTTAACCAGTTAAAGGACCAGAGTTTTGCTGTTTTGTAAGAGAGATTGGGAACTCTCCCATTTTATTCTGTGAGCCTGAGCAAGATCACATGGAATTGGAATTACAACTATTTTGGATATGTGAACTTAGCAGTATATAGTTGGTGGAAGAATTGGAAAATAAAAAAAAGATTGTAGTGAATTCTCCCTTCTTATACGTTTTGACTGTCCTTTTCTACAGCTAATCCATATCTGTTTACTCGGATTTTGCCAGGTTATTATTTAAGAAAGTAGGAGAAAATTGATGAGATTAATAGCCCCACTTCTCTCTGGTTCATTTAGTCCACAGAACTTCACGGAGCCTCTGCTCTGTGGAAGGCCCTGTGTTAGCAGTGGGGACACTAGGAGAAGCGGGACACCCCACACCCAGAGCGATGGTCTAGGAGCCACAGTCACACGAGGAAGGTGGAGAGACGTTCCACAGTCCCACAGAACAGGCAATACGGGGCATGGTGGTGGGGATCCAGGAGGAGCACTCGAGTGTTGGTGCCTGAGCCAGGGCGGTTTGGGGCTTTGGGAAGCTGGGTTCCTTCTGTGGGAGATGATGGTAATGAAGCTGAGTGGTGTCAACAGCCAGACTGTAGATAGTGTCTTACGAGTGAGAGGAAAGTCTGGAATCAGACATGCGTGTTAGAAGTTCATCTTCTCTCCAATAAATCTCCTGGGTCTGAAAAATAACATGCACTTTGGTCAGAACAGGTAGACACCTGGTTTTTCTGCCTGAGTCTAAATATACTCGAAGGTTTCCAAATGGGAAATGAGCACATTTTGTTTGGTGCCGTCTCTTCAGTCTCGGGGTATATAGTTGAAGACATTTCGATTACCACCCTCAGTCTTCTGGTAAGATATTAGTGGGGTTCTTCTTTGAAACTGGCAGTTGGACACTTCAACTGTTGGGTCAGCTTTCCTAGGTGGTCAGACCCCAAAGCCATAAAAACTGCACTGAACCTGAATTCACATACCTCAGAATCCTCCTTGGAGGTGAAGGCCGGTGCATTGTGCATATCCTTGCTGGATTTTGTAAAGAAAACTCCCACTGTCCTTTTCCTCCCACTGTCTCTTGTCTGATACCTGCCCCTCATGAAGGTCATGGCTGTTGGGGAGCCTACAGGCACCTGTGTAGGTGCTCAGGCAAGTTCTATCCTGTGGAGGCAGCTGAGTCTCCCAGGCTACACTCCCTGGCATCAGGAGGTAGGGGCACATATTCACTCTGCTGAAACTGTGGGTGGGTGTCACTGCAGAGGGTAGGGCAGAAAGAGCACTGGAGGGAGAAGAAGGGGGACCCCCCTCCCTGACATCCACAAGAGCCTTGGAAACTAAATCAGATCTTGCATTTAAAAGTGCTGATACAGAGTAGTTACTAGAAACAGTTGGGGATTCGAGGCATCTTTGGCTTTCTCAGAAACTCCTCAACACACGAAGGGCATTGTCTTCATCGCAGGCTACACCTGCCAGCTGCTGTCTGTTGAGCACCGAGCACACTGCAGGGCAGGGGAGAGACTCCAGGTCCTTGCCCACGTCTCTTCTCCCTCTGCTTCCTGGAAGCTGCCTGCAGGGAACATGGGATCTTTATGTAAACCTACAAAAATTTGGAAATAAATACATGATTAATTCACCAATTTTAATACAAAGACAGAAAAAAATGGTTCATCTAAATAACAATAGCATGTTGTTTGAGGGAAAAGCATCCCCTTTGTGTTGATGGCTGGGGTGGGACGGAAAGCTCTTTTGGATGCAGGTGGTGCCACATCCATGGGGCTGAGCTCCCAAGAAGCAGGAAGGGCTCCTGTCTGACTGGCTGATGGAAGCTCTGTCCAGGGGCCAACCATTCTGGGTCAAGGTGAGGACCTGGGCTCCTCCCAGTGGCACAGTCAGAAGGTGGGTGTTTTTAGGCAGGTGGAAGAGGACGGTGCATTTTGGATTCTGGGCACTGCAGAGGGTATCCTGGGGGTGGTACAGCCAGAGGGACAGGAGGGTGGAGAGCCCTGGGAGCAAAGGGCAGGGATCCAGCCTAGGAGTCTGGAGCTGAGCTTCAAGCCAGAGTCACATGAGGACCACACAGTCCTCACCCTCTGGCCTCCTTCTAGGCTCCGTCCTTCTCTCCCTTTCCCTTCGTCACATGGCAGGGCTGGGTCAGGAGAAGAGGAGACATGTGGATGGGGAACTGGTGCCTGAACCTCTATGGAGAGGAACGCAAAGTGCCACGTGGGAACCATGGCTCATAGGTCAGTAGGACTGTTATGATGTCTCCTGTGGGAACCATCTTCCTTTGGGAAGAGCATGTCCTGTGACCACCATTAATAGAGTAACCAGTAGCCACATGAGGCTGGGTATTGTGAACTCAAATGTGCTTAGTGTGTCCCACGGCCTGGCCGTCTGCCTCATAAAATGTGGAATCAAATGTAAATAGCTAGAAGTGGGTAACGGCTAGATAGCTCCACTGAGGAACTGCAGAAGCTGCATGGAGGACCACAAGCACAACTTCCCTTGTGGGTCACCGGGAGTGGTGGTAGCTGGGGTCACTGTTCCCTCTGGTTCCAGGGCCATGTATCTTATTTAGTGGGGGAACTAATGACGACAGATGTGGAGTTTGTCCAGTCCCTGGAGGGTGAAACCCCAGCACCACGGGCTCTCATATCCCAGTGTGCACCTCACATGTGCTTCGTAGAGGTCATTCCACTGCCCCAGGAGACCTCTGGAAGCTGTGGTCTCAGGGCAGTGAGGGCTTTGGTGTAACGGTCCAGCCTTGGGTAAACTCGGGGACATCCTGTACCTTCCAGAGCTCAAGATGAGGGCCCTGAGGAGGACACAGGGCCCCTTAGATCCCACCCCTGCTGTCAGCCCTAGGCATCCCTCGTGGCGGCATGAGCACTTGGCAGTGTGTCCTGCCTTTGGCATCCCTGTCTCTGACAGGTTGGGGCCCTGCTTTAAGGGACGGCCTTAGAAGGAGAAGGGGAGGATCTTAGGTTCTGAAGAAGTCTGGGTGAGGACCCTGAGAAAAGACTGAGGGGAACCTGGATCCCATCACAGTGGGCTCAGGGAGCACATAGGGTGGGGTGAGCACATGCCGCGTTTCGTGACATCTGGGTCTCAGAGAGAATGGGCACGTGGTATAAGGGGCGGGGCCTCAGTTGGGGAGAGGAGAGGGTCTCTACTCCGAGAGAAGGTAAGGCCCTGAGGAAGGACTAAGGGGACCCCCAGATCCCTGCCCCTGTCATCTGCCCTGCGAGACCCTGGGGTGAGAAGACCACCCTACACTTGTCCTGACTTTCTGACATCCAGGTCTCAAGAGGGACTGGGGCTGTGGTGTGAGGAGCCGGGCCTCAAACTGGGGGAGGACAGAGCCCCGGTCCTATCGGGAGTCAAAGTGAGGATCCTGATGGGGGTGTGAGGGGAATGGGACGGCAGAACAGAGGGGACCCTGGTAGTCCCCAGGCAGGACGACCTCGTGCCGCATTTCCTGACATCGGGTCTCAGCGAGACTGGGGACCGGGTCAGAGTGGCGGGCCTCAAAATGGAGGACGGGCCAATTCCAGGTCCTGCCTGGAATCCAGGCTCCAGGCGGGGAAGGACTGAGGCAGTCAGACCCCCAACACAGGGAGGGATCCTTGCCTTTGATGGGGGTCTTAGAGGTCCCAGAGCGGGTTGAGCAGGATGAGCAGTTTGTCGACCTCTGGCTTAGGGGCTTCGGGAGATGAGGTGCTCAGGCGGAGGGTGGGGGCTTCAGATCCACAGAGGGTGGACTCCTCGGACAGAGCCGAACCCACCCTTGTGGTCAGTCCTGGGAGTCCAGACTGGACGTGAGGTGGGGACCGAGCATCTCCCCAGCCTAGGACCCGTGGAAGGACCTGGGCAGGTGCGACCACATGTGGGGCTCCTTAGCACTTTTCCTTCAAACTCGAATCTTGTTCTGAGTTACTCTGCAGGCCCCCAAAGGGCCTGGGTCCAGGCCGTGGCAAGGGAAAGGTGGGCACTACAAGGGAGCTAGAAGGGGACCACTTCCCCCACAACTCGTGGTGGGGAGCCTCAGAGTCCAGGGCTGTGCCACAATCTAGCCCTGAGGGGCCCCCTCCATTTTTCTCACAGGGGTTCCAGGAACCAGGAGCAGAGGTCTGAGGCCTGTATCCAGATATCAGAGAAAAGAGGAGGTCCAGGCAGTACCAGGAGTCAAGGTGAGGAGGGTGCCATGAATGAGCACCAGGGGCTCCCCATTCCAGAACAGAGGGGACCCAACAAATCCCTAATCCCCCCACCGTGTCAGCCCCAGAACCTCTGGCTGTGTTGGCTGCACCCAGGAGAGCCACTGCCCTTACTCCTTTGGGTAGAGGGGGTCAGACTGCCCAGGAGGAGGACTCTTGTGAGGCCGAGAGCACCCCTCAAGAGGAGACCTATAAGTGGCCTGTGTTGACCACCCAGGGTGTATTTCTTAGCTGAGGCCCATGGTCCACAATGTCCCTCGCCTCACTCCTGTCTGTGCTTTGATCCCAGGCATCGTGCTCGTGGTTGAGATGAGTGAGCGGAGGAAGCCCAAGAAAGACCTTCAGGACCCAGGCGAGGCCCAGGGCCCCGGAGGAAGCACAGCTCTTGGGGGCTGAGGGAGGGGAGGCTGCAAGCCCCTCTGCCTCCTCCCACCCAGTCTCTTCGTGTGCCTCTGAGGAGGCCTTGACCCAGGAAGCTCTGAATAAAATGGTGGCTAACATGGTGAAGTTCCTGCTCTGCAAGTATCGAGCCAAGGAGCCAACCACCGATGCTGAATTGCTGAATACGGTCCTCAGGGATAACCAGAAGCACTACCTGGTGGTCTTCCACCACGCGGTTGAGTGTATTCTACTGGTCTTTGGTGTAGATGTGAGGCATGTAGACACTGAGCCCATCTACATCATGGTTCCCTCCCTGGGCCTCACCTGTGATACGATACAGGGAGGTGAGCAGGGCCTGCCCAAGGCCAGCCTCCTGGTGGTGGTCCTCAGCCTGATCCTCCAGAATAGGGATTGCAGCCCTGAGGAGGAGATCTGGGGAGCACCCGCAAGATGGGGGTGTGTGTTTTGAAGGAGCACCCCATCTTTGGGGAGCCTAGGGAGCTGCTGACCCAAGTGTGGGTGCGCAAGGGGTACCTGGAGTACTGGCAGGTGCCTGACAGCGACCCTGCTCGCTTCAAATTCCTGTGGGGTTCCCGGGCCTTTGTGGAGACCAGCAAGGAGAAATTCACAGAGTATCTGCTCAGGGTCAACCGAAGGTCTTTTAGGTCCTTCCCACTCCCTTCTGCAGAGGCTGTGAGGGAGGAGGAGGAGGGGTCCTGAGCCAGAGCAGCAGCCAGGCTGATCCTTCCCTCTGTAATTGAAAAGGGAGCGGTCAGCCTTCTCAGGAGTGATGGCCTGGGCCACTTGGGGAACCCAGTGTGCGGCATTTTTAGGTTCCTGTTCTCTGCAATGACATGGAGACTGATCTCTGTTTTCTTTTTTTTAAGTATCTTGACTTTTTTTTTTTTTTTAACTTTACAATATTGTATTGGTTTTGCCGTATATAAAAATGCATTCTTTAGGAATTTTTCAAATGTGTCTTTCAGCATAAGGCTTAATAAACTTCAGTATCTAACTTTGTGAAGGACATTGATCACACATGTATTTGTACTTACCCAATTTAAGGACAAGAGTTTTGCTAGTTTTTAAAAGAGTTTAGGAACTCTCCAATTTTATTTTGTGACCCTGAATATGGTAACATGAGATAGGAATTATAACTATTTTGGAAATATGAACTTACCTAGCAGTAATGTACTTGGTGAAAGAATTAGAAAATAAAAAGTGATTATAGCGAAATCTTGCTTCTTATACTTTTTGTCTGTCATTTTATACAGCTAAGCTGTCTCAGTTTATTTGGGTTTTCCCAGGTTATTATTTAAGAAATAAGGAGAAAACTAATCCAACTAAATAAGGCCCTGCTCCTGGCTCATTTATTCCACAGAACTTCAGGGAGCTTGTGCGCTGTGACAGGCCATGTTAGCAGTGGGGACACTAGGAAAAGCAGGACACCCCCACACCGGGAGTGATACTCTAAGAGCTGCAGCCACATAGGGAAGGTGGAGAGGCGTCCCCTAGTCCCACAGAACAAGGCAACACAGGGCAGGGCGGTGGGGTTCCAGGAGGAGCCCTCAAGTGTCAGTGCCTTTGCCAGGGCAGTTTGGGCTTTGGGAAGCTGGGTTCCTTCTGTGGGAGGTGATCATGATGAGGCTGGGTGGAGGCAGTACCAGACCTCTCGATGATGTCTTTTGGGTGAGAAGAAAATTTGAAATAGGATATATACATTACAAGTTCCTCCTAACTCGGAGATGAATCTCCTGGGTCCAAAATAGAAAGTGCACTTTGATCAGGATCAAGTAGACGCCTAGTATTTCTGCCTGAGTGTAAATACACTCGAAAGGTTCCAAATGAGACATGAATGAATTTGGGTTGGCACATAATCTTCTCAGTCTCCAGGTTTATAGCTGAAGACATTTCAGTTACCATGTTGCAGAAACCGGTACTCGAGAATCCAAGCACAACTCTCAGAGGGTTGGAGAACTCAGGTTTATTATGCTGGCGGGCCCAGAGGAGTCAATACTCCAAGCTCTGAGCCCCGATCAAAGGGATTGCAGAATTTTTATAGACAGACTGTAGTGGGCAACACTAGCTGTTAATCAGATCAGATCAGTCGCTCAGTCATGTCCGACTCTTTGGGACCCCGTGAATCACAGCATGCCAGGCCTCCCTGTCCATCACCAACTCCCGGAGTTCACTGAGACTCATGTCCATCGAGTCAGTGATGCCATCAAGCCATCTCATCCTCTGTCGTCCCCTTCTCTTCTTGCCCCCAATCCCTCCCAGCATCAGAGACTTTTCCAATGAGTCAACTCTTCACATGAGGTGGCCAAAGGACTGGAGTTTCAGCTTTAGCATCTTTCCTTCCAAAGAAATCCCAGGGCTGATCTTCAGAATGGACTGGTTGGATCTCCTTGCAGCCCAAGGGACTCTCAAGAGTCTTCTCCAACACCACAGTTCAAAAGCATCAATTCGTTGATGCTCAGCTTTCTTCACAGTCCAACTCTCACATCCATACATGACCACAGGAAAAACCATAGCCTTGACTAGACGGACCTTTGTTGGCAAAGTAATGTCTCTGCTTTTCAATATGCTCTCTAGGTTGGTCATAACTTTCCTTCCAAGGAGTAAGTGTCTTTTAATTTCATGGCTGCAGTCACCATCTGCAGTGATTTTGGAGCCCCCCAAAATAAAGTCTGACACTGCTTCAAGTGTTTCCCCATCTATTTCCCATGAAGTGTTGGGACTGGATGCCATGATCTTAGTTTTCTGAATGTTGAGCTTTAAGCCAACTTTTTCACTCTCCACTTTCACTTTCATCAAGAGGCTTTTAGTTCCTCTTCACTTTCTGCCATAAGGGTGGTGTCATCTGCATATCTGAGGTTATTTTGATATTTCTCCTGGCAATCTTGATTCTAGCTTGTGCTTCTTCCAGCCCAGTGTTTCTCATGATGTACTCTGCATAGAAGTTAAATAAGCAGGGGGACAATATACAGCCTTGATGTACTCTTTTTCCTATTTGGAACCAGTCTGTTGTTCCATGTCCAGTTCTAACTGTTGCTTCCTGACCTGCATACACATTTCTCAAGAGGCAGATCAGGTGGTCTGTTATTCCCACCTCTTTCAGAATTTTCCACAGTTTATTGTGACCCACACAGTCAAAGGCTTTGGCATAGTCAATAAAGCAGAAATAGATGCTTTTCTGGAACTCTCTTGCTTTTTCAATGATGCAGCAGATGTTGGCAATTTGATTTCCGTTTCCTCTGCCTTTTCTAAAACCAGCTTGAACATCAGGAATTTCACAGTTTACGTATTGCTAAAACCTGGCTTGGAGAATTTTGAGCATTAATTTACTAGTGTGTGAGATGAGTGCAATTGTGTGGTAGTTTGAGCATTCTTTGGCATTGCCTTTATTTGGGATTGGAATGAATACTGACCTTTTCCAGTCCTGTGGCTACTGCTAAGTTTTCCAAATTTGCTGGCATATTGAGTGCAGCACTTTCACATCACCATCTTTCAGGATTTGGAATAGCGCCACTGGAATTCTGTCACCTCCTCTAGCTTTGTTCCTAGTGATGCTTTCTAAGGCCCACTTGACTTCACATTCCAGGATGTCTGGCTCTAGGTCAGTGATCACACCATTGTGTTTATCTGGGTCCTGAAGATCTTTTTTGTACTGTTCTTCTGTGTATTCTTGCCACCTCTTCTTAATATCTTCTGCTTCTGTTAGGTCCATACCATTTGTGTCCTTTATCGAGCCCATCTTTGCATGAAATGTTCCTTTGGTATCTCTGATTTTCTTGAAGAGATCCCTAGTCTTTCCCATTCTGTTGTTTTCCTCTATTTCTTTTCATTGATCGCTGAGGAAGGCTTTCTTATCTCTCCTTGCTATTCTTTGGAACTCTGCATTTAGATGTTTATATCTTTCCTTTTCTCCTTTGCTTTTCGCTTCTCTTCTTTTCACAGCTATTTGTAAGGCCTGCCCAGACAGCCATGTTGCTTTTTTCATTTCTTTTCCGTGGGGATGTTCTTGATCCCTGTCTCCTGTACAGTGTCAGGAACCTCAGTCCATAGTTCATCAAGAACTCTATCTATCAGATCTAGGCCCTTAAATCTATTTTTCACTTCCACTGTATAATCACAAGCGATTTGATTTAGTTCATACCTGAATGGGCTAGTGGTTTTTCCTCCCTTCTTCAATTTAAGTCTTAATTTGGCAATAAGGAGTTCATGATCTGAGCACCGTCAGCTCCTGTACAGAGCTCCATGTTTGGCTGCAAAGAATATAATCAATCTGATTTCAGTGTTGACCATCTATCTGGTGATGTCCTTGTATAGAGTCTTCTCTTGTGTTGTTGGAAGAGGTTGTTTGTTATGACCAGTGCATTTTCTTGGCAAAACTCTGTTAGTCTTTGCCCTGCTTCATTCTGTATTCCAAGGCCAAATTTGCCTGTTACTCCAGGTGTTTTCTTGACTTCCTACTTTTGCATTCCAATCCCCTATAATGTAAAGGACATCTTTCTTGGGTATTAGTTCTAAAAGGTCTTGTAGGTCTTCATAGAACCATTCAACTTCAGCTTCTTCAGCGTTACTGGTTGGGGCATAGACTTGGATTACTGTGATATTGAATGGTTTGCCTTGGAAACAAACAGAGATCATTTTGTTGTTTTTGAGATTGCATCCAAGTACTGCATTTCAAACTCTTTTGTTGACTATGATGGCCACTCCATTTCTTCTGAGGGATTCTTGCCCGCAGTAGTACATATAATGGTCATCTGAGTTAAATTCACCCATTCCAGACCATTTCAGTTCACTGATTCCTAGAATGTTGACATTCACTCTTACCATCTCTTGTTTGACCACTTCCAATTTGCCTTGATTCATGGACCTGACATTCCAGGTTCCTATGCAGTATTGCTCATTACAGCATTGGACCTTGCTTCTACCACCAGTCACATCCACAGCTCGGTATTCTTTTTGCTTTTGCTCCATCCCTTCATTCTTTTTGGAGTTATTTCTCCACTGATCTCCAGTAGCATATTGGGCACCTACTGACCTGGGGAGTTTCTCTTTCAGTATCCTATCATTTTGCCTTTTTATACTGTTCATGGGGTTCTCAAGGCAAGAATACTGAAGTGGTTTGCCATTCTCTTCTCCAGTGGACCACATTCTGTCAGCTTCTCCAGTGGACCACATTCTGTTAGCTTTTAATAGGCTGGTTTAAACTAAGGGGTTTCTCACATGTGGGAACAGTGGTCAAGATGGGGAGGGGGATGCCTGACCTGGACAGGCATGATTAAGCAGGTTTGCAGGGTCAAAGAGCAGGGCAAGGGTAAGTGAGATAAACTCCAGTTTCTAACATTGCAAGTTCCCATTTTCTGAGACTACAGGACCTAGGTGTTCTAGACTTTGCGAGGGGTAAGCTGAGTTATAGAGACAGAAGGAGAAGGAGGTCATGTAAAATTTTAACTTTTCCTCTTCATTCCCCACTCTTGATGCATCTATCACTCGTTGTAGAAAGCATCGTCCTATGTTTTTGGTAGGACATTCCCGGTTCCCCATCATTTAGGGGGATGTATTGAACTATTGCCATTTGTAACTTTGTGGATTCAATCCAAGAGCTTATGAACTGGGTAATAGCATTGAGAATACAAGGGCCAAACAAGATTGCTGCAAAGAGAGGACCTGTTAAAGGGAGAAGCCATGATGCCCAGCTCCAGATATTGCTCCAATTACCCCAAGAATTAGCTAGTTTTTCTCTCTTTTTATCATTTGTTCTCTTTGATGCTGGGCCATGTTCCTGACTATTTCTGACTGGTGTATATAAAAGCAGCATTCTTCATTCAAGAAGAGGCAGTAAAAGAAGAGGCAGCTGAAAAGGCAGACACTTTTCAACTGTCAGTAGGTCTGCTGCTGCTGCTGCTAAGTCGCTTCAGTCGTGTCCGACTCTGTGTGCCCCCATAGACTGCAGCCTGACAGGCTCCTCTGTCTATGGGATTTTCCAGGTCAGGGTACTCGAGTGGGTTGCCATTGCCTTCTCCGGTCAGTAGGTCTAGACCTCTCTTATTTTGCAAAACCACGTCAGCCAGGGAGTCTAGTTGGTTCTATAAGGCCACTAACGATTTAGCCACTCTCTCAATGTCGTCTGTGAAGTCTTTGGACAGTGTATGATAAGAGGGGGTTGATGAAGCAATTCCTCCTATTTCCATACCTATCCCGGCCGTGATTCTCAGACTAAGCTAGTAGGGATATAAACCGGATGACTCTTTTTGACCGCATATGTACTGCCAGAGGTACGGTGAGAGTCTGGTTGTTAGGGACAATATACATCTGGGGAGTGAGGAAAGCTAAGGTGCAGATACCCAGCTAATTGACAGGTAGACATAAGTAAGCATCTGTCCCACAAACAAAGAAAAGGCCTTGATGGGGGCGGCACCATCTCTAACAGCAAGGGACACCAAATGACTGCAAAGCAGCCTGCCCATAACAGATAACTGAAGACTTGCAAAAGGTTTTTTCCCCATCTTTGTGTTGTCATGGAGAGCAACTGAGCCTATCATGAACGGGCATCAGTTGTACAGTGGAGCAATTCAGTCAGTAGGGAGAATCGATCGAAAGAGACTTCTAGTAAGAATGAGGCTTCCCATTACAGTGAGATAACAGACAGTTATCTGTAGATTCTGACCCAAATCCTAGTCCTGGGGTGGGACAGAAGCTAGTCCTGTGGCGAAGAGCACAGAAATAATAGCAATCAGGGATAGAGTCCAGGGTTGACAATGAAAATCCATTGATGTCTTGATAGCCGGATCCTCAAGCACCCGCCATGTGTTGAGCAGCCAGCTGCCGGAGTGTGGCTGGAGCAAGGCTGAAGAATCCTCAAGCTTCTGCTGTGCATGTACTTAGTCAGCTTCCGGAGTGACTAGAGCAGAGCTCAGCATCCTTTATGGGTGACGGTCGTTGTTTCTGAAATAGACCTTGAGAAGCTTTTTGGGGTCCTGAACTGCTTTCCAGGTGTCCTCATTACAGGAAGCCACTGCCTTCTTGACTCTCGTGTGGTGGATCCAAGGGATGATACCTATAACTTTAACAGTAGTGGGGGTTGCCAGGATGACCGTGTGAGGGCCGGTACAAACTGGCTGAAGTGGTTCTTTTTTCCAGTCTTTAACCCACACCTCATCTCCTGGCTGACAGGGGTGAACCCAATTGCCCTGTGAAATGCATGTCCTTTCTCAAGTTTCTTAGGCAATATGGTGGAAGACTTTCCAGGGCCTGGAAGTGTTGGGACATCTCCAGGTCAGCTAGTTGTTGGTGGTCTCCTTTGAGCTTTCTTACCACTGGGGGTGGTCTCCTGTATAAGATATCAAAAGGAGAAAAGCCTGAGGTCCTCAGGGTGCATTTATGGAGGGCAATGAGAGCCCACAGGTAAAGGCAGCTTGTTCTAGTGTTGTCTGAGCATTGGCCAGGGGATATTTTTGTCGTACTACTACTTGGAGAAACAAACTTAACTAGAAAGTTAAAGATATATGGCCCAAAGTTTAATAGAAGTAGGAAAGCTGCTGAGGTCTAACTAGGAGAACCAGGTCCAGACATTGGTTCATGACATTAGTGTTTCTCTATGTGTGAAAAGATGCAAGTTGGACGCATAAAAATCTTTACCTGAAAATATCTGACTATCTGAAGGCCTGTTTTCCTGGTTTTTTCCCAGAGCACAGAGTGCCTTATTTTTTGTCTCCACCCTGAACTCCTTTCAAGGGGGTGTTGAAGGTCAGCATCTTGTAGTGGTCATGATTCAATCTTTGTAGAGGCAGCTGGCAAGGGCCAACTTGCAGTCAGCAGGGCCCCTTCATAGTCAGATTTGACCGTGTTTGGGGGGCATTTCACAGTTACTGTGTCCCGCAGTGCTGGGAAGGCTCATTCCCAGGTCTAACAAAGATTCCATTGACAGGCCACTCAGTGTGTTGTCACTAGACCAGGCCTTGTAAGTAGCAAAAGTTTCTGGACCATACCCGTCTTACTAGCTTCTTGGTCCAGGAAAATGTTTCCTCTTGTTGCTTCTTCCCATATCTAAAGTTACATTATTACAGTTATTGATCTCATATGGAACTGCATATTAGCATTTTATCACAGGCTCTGTCACACATTTGGTAACATAAGAAATAATCTTCTGAAACAAGCTACATAGAAAATAATATAGCTAGCAGTTATTAGTAAGGTCACAAGCAAAAATTTAAGTCAAGAACTTTCATTGGGGATAGCCCGGTATACCCCAGGTCACCTGTCTCAGTTAAATGATTATAGCCAAGTATTAATCTCCTGGTTGTACATCATGGAGCATCTGACCTTTATGCAAAGACTGGCTGCTGAGGTAAGCTTTAGAAATAATCTTAAGAGTGTCCTTTTTAATAATTGAATTAAAACTTTTAGCAACATAACATAACAAGGAACTATCACAGAAGTGAGTGTTAGTAGCACAGACCTTAATTAACAAAACTAGAACTTAATATTTAATGAAACATGATTTTTTTTTTTTTGGAGAATTCATGTGAGGGCATTAACACTGTAGCCAGGTAAGGTTTTAACCCATCGGATAAAAATGAGGTCTGTCAGGGAGCCAGGAAAAGCTAAGCAGCCATCTTGGATTTCCCATAGCCCTAGATCTTTGGTTTTTACCTATTGTTTATTTATTTTTAATTTCCTGATTTAAAATCTGACTGTCACTATGGTTTAAGGACATCAAGATAGCAAAAGTCTAACCTTGAAGGGTTATTTTTTGTTGAAGCAGAATGAGCTTTGTCTACATGTACCATAATCTTAAATAATGTTTATTTACATTACCAAAGTAACAAAAAGATTTTAAAAACAAATACAAATCACTTAAAGGAAAAAAAAATTTATAATCTGTTATCAAAAGCTGAATATTAAGAAAACTTTGTTCTCTAAACAGAGAGAAGACTAAATTCCAGTCTGGTACCAGCTTACTGTTAATAACAAAATTTGTTTATCTGTTTAGTCTTAGAAAGTCTTTTACAAAAATCTTGAAGAACTAGCAGTATTCTTCTAAATGCATGAGAATAAATTCATAGAAGACATGATTAAAATCTGATTCTTTTGCAATTGACAAAGAAACCTGGTCATAACACTTTAATATGGACATGGAACAATAGACTAGTTACAAACAGAAAAAGGAGTACGTCAAGGCTGTATATTGTCACGCTGCTAATTAAACTTATGTGCAGAGTACATCATGAGAAACACTGGGCTGGAAGAAGAACAAGCTGGAATCAAGATGGCCGGGAGAAAGATCAATAACCTCAGATATGCAGATGACACCACCCTTATGGCAGAAAGTGAAGAGGAACTAAAAGCTTCATGATGAAAGTGAAAGAGGAGAGTGAAAAAGTTGGCTTAAAGCTCAACATTCAGAAAACTAAGATTATGGCATCTGGTCCCATCACTTCATGGGAAATAGATGGGGAAACAATGGAAACAGTGACAGACTTTATTTTGGGGGGCTCCAAAATCACTGCAGATGGTGCTTGCAGCCATGAAATTAAAAGACGTTTACTCCTTGGAAGGAAAGTTATGACCAACCTAGATAGTGTATTGAAAATCAGAGACATTACTTTGCCAACAAAGGTCCATCTAGTCAAGGCTATGGTTTTTCCTGTGGTCATGTATGGATGTGAGAGTTGGACTGTGAAGAAAGCTGAGCACCGAAGAATTGATGCTTTTGAACTGTGGTGTTGGAGAAGACTCTTGGGAGTCCATTGGACTGCAAGGAAATCCAACCAGTCCATCCTAAAGGAAATCAGTCCTGAATATTCACTGGAAGGACTGATGTTGAAGCTGAAACTCCAATACATTAGCCACCAGATGCAAAGATATGACTCATCGGAAAAGACTCTGATGCTGGGAGGGATTGGGGGCAGGAGGAGAAGGGGACGACAGAGGATGAGATGGCTGGATGGCATCACCGACTCAATGGAGGTGAGTTTGGGTGAACTCCGGGAGTTGGTGATAGACAGGGAGGCCTGGCGTGCTGCAATTCATGGGGTTGCAAAGAGTCCGACACAACTGAGCGACTGAACTGAACTGAGCTGAATTGTTGCTTCTTCACATGCATACAGGTTTCTCAGGAGACAGGTAAGCTGGTCAGAGATTCCTATCTCCTTAAGAATTTTCCAAAGCTTCTTATGATCCATACATTTGGGATTCCCTGGTAACTCAGCTGGTAAAGAATGTGCCTGCAATGCAGGAGAGCCCGGTTTGATTCCTGGGTTAGGTAGATCCCCTAGAGAAGAGTTAGGCTACCCACCCCAGTGTTCTTGGGCTTCCCTTGTGGCTCACCTGGTAAAGAATCCGCCTGCCGTTCTGGAGACCTGGGTTCGATCCCTGGGTTGGGAAGAACCCCTGGAGAAGGGAAAGGCTACCCACTTCAGTATTCTGGCCTGGAGAATTCCATGTACTGTATAGTCCATGGGTTTGCAAAGAGTCGGACATGACTGAGCAACTTTCACTTCACACAGTCAAAGGCTTTAGCATAGTCAATGAAACAGAGGTAGATGTCCCTCTGAAATTCCCTTGCTGTCTCTGTGATCAAAAGAATGTTGGCAATTTGATCTCTGGTTCCTCTGCAAAGACACTCTAGGATGTCTGGCTCGATGTGAGTGATTCTACCACTGTTGATATCCAGGCCATTAAGATCTTTTTTGTACAGTTCTTCTGCATATTTTTGCCGTCTCTTCTTAATTTTCCAGGGGAAAAGTGAGCACTACAAGTGTGCCCTGAGAGGACAACACACCCCAGAAGTGGGGGGACCTAACAGAGTACACCCCACCTTCCAGCACAGAAGGCCTAGGGCTGTGCTAAAGTCAACACTGGATATGAGCCCTTGTTACTTCTCACAAGGACTTCAGGAACCTAGAGGTGAAGACCTAGGTGTGAGAATGTGTCCTGAGGTCACAGAGTACAAGGTCCAGGCAGTGTGAGGAGTCAAGGTGAGGCAGGTGCCCTTAGTGTGCACCAAGGGCTCCTCATCCCAGATTAGAGAGGACCTAACATGCCGCAAATCACTTCCCCTGTCATCCCATGATATACTGGCTATGCTGGCTGCAGCCTCAGGAGCCATCTCACTTCCTCACTTGATACTGGAAAGTCCAGCAAGGAGGATCGCCCTTGTGAGGCCCAAGAGCAGCCCTCAGGAGGGGATCTGTAAGTGGCCTGAGTCATAGCAGTCCAGGGCATGTCTTTCAACTGACCATTTACAGCCCCTCCGGGCCCAGGCCCTGCCCCCACCCCCGCCAGGCCCGAGGTCCCCATCTGTCCCCTGCATCACTCCTCTTAGCAGTTCAATCCCAGTCATCATGCTCATGGTTGCGATGAGTGAACTCAGCAAGCCCAAGGAAGACCTTCAATGCCAAAACCAGGCCCAGGGCCCAGTGGAGGTGCAGCTCAGGGGGCTGAGGCAGAGGAGGCCTCAACATCTCTGGCCTCTTCCTGCCCAGTCTCCTCTTCCTCTGTGTCACCCATGCAGAGTCCTTGCTAAAGAAGGCTCTGAATGTGATGAAAGCTGAACTACTGGGATTCCTGCTGCTCAAGTATAGCACCAAGGAGCCAATCTCCCAGGCTGAAATGCAGAATACGGTTCTCAGGGATAACCAGGCCCACTTCCCGGTGGTCTTCCGTAAAGCTACACAGTGCTTGCCCCTGGTCTTTAGCGTGTACGTGAAGGAGGTAGACCCCAGGGAGCACATCTACTTCCTGGTCCCCACCCTGGGCCTCACCCTCAATGAGATGCAGAGGGATGGGCAGACAGCCCTGAGCCTGATCCAGGCTGTCAGCAGGGGACCTGACACTGAGGAGGAAGTCTGGGGAACACTTAGCAGGATGGGAGGGTGTGTCTGGAGTGAGCACTTCATCTCTGGGGAGCCCAGGGAGGTACTGACCCAAGTGTGGGTGCGGGATGGGTACCTGGAGTGCCAGCAGGTGCCTGACAATGACTCTGCTCACTATGAGTTCCTGTGGAGTCCCCAGACTTATGTGGAGACCAGCAAGTCAGGGCATTTCTGCTCAGGGTCAAACAAAGGGCTCTGAGGGCCTTCCCACCACTGTCTGCAGAGGTTGAGGGGGAGGAGGAAGAAGGGGCCTGAGCCAGAGCAGCAGCCAGACTGATCCTTCCCTCTGTGATTGAAGAGGAAGCAGCCGGCCTTCTCAGAAGTGAGGGCCCGGGCCAGTTGGAGGAACCAGTGTGAAGCATCTTTGTGTTCCTCTTTTCTACGATGACATGCAGATTCATCTCTCTTTTCTTTAGGAATTTTTCAAACTTTCGCTGTTTTAATAGAAGGCTAAATAAACGTCAGTGTCTTAGCTTTGTGGATGATGCTGATCGCAGTGTGTTTGTGCTTACCCAGTTCGAGAACAAGAGTTCTGCTGTTTTTAAAAAGTAATTGGGAACTCTTCCATTTTGTTCTGTGACCCTGAACAAGATGAAATGGAATTGGAATAGAACTATTTTGGAAATGTGAAAATACTTAACAGGAATATCATTGGGGATAAATTAAGAGAGAAAATGTAATTGAGGTGATTTCTTGCTTCTTAAATTTCTTGTCTGTCATTTAATGCAGCTAAGCTATCCCTGTTCAGCTGGAGCTTTTTGGGTTATTATTTAAGAAAGTAAAAAGAAAATCTTATCCAACTTAATAAGTCCCCTGCTCACTGGCTCATTTATTCCACATTTATTACTTCATGGAGCTTCTGCTCTGTGGAAGGCCCTGTGTTAGCAGTGAGGGCATGTTAGCAGGGAACATGGGATCCTTATGTAAACCTACCAAAACTTGGAAATAAATATGTGATTAATTCAATGCTTTTTAAAGTAATTCATTGGAAGGACTGATGCTGAAGCTGCAGCTCCAATATGTTGTCCATCTGATGTGAAGAGCCAATTCATTGGCAAAGACCCTTGTGCTGGGAAAGATTAAGGGCAGGAGAAGAAGGGTGACCAAGGAAAGAAATGGTTGGATGGCATCATCTATTCAATGGACATAAATTTGGTCAAACTCTGGGAGACAGTGAAGGACAGGGAAGCCTGGCACGCTGCAGTCCATAGGATGGCAAAGAATGGGATGTGACTGAACAATAACAAATTCACTGTTTTAAATACAGATAAAGGTTTTATCTAAATAATATTTGCACATTGTCTGGGGGGAAAAGCATACCATTTGCACTTTGCCTGGGGTGAGGTGGAAATGTATTTTGAAGGCCGGTGGTGCCACATCCATGGGCCTGAGCTCCCAAGAAGCACGAAAGGCTCCCGACTGACTGACAGATGGAAGAGCTGTCCAGGCGCCATCTGTTCAGGGCCAAGGGGAGGACCTGGGTTCCTCCCCGTGGCACAGTCAGAAGTGAAGTCGCTCAGTCGTGTCCGACTCTTTGCGACCCCGTGGACTGTAGCCTACCAGGCTCCTCCGTCCCTGGGATTCTCTGGGCAGGAATACTGGAGTTGGTTGCCATTTCCTTCTCCAGGAGATCTTCCCAACCCAGGGATCAAACCTGGGTCTCCCGTATTTGCAGGCAGACGCTTTACCATCTGAGCCACCAGGGAAACCCACCAGGGAAGTCACCAGGCGCAGTCAGAAGGTGGGTGTTTTTCCAAGAACTGCTGTCCTCCTAAAACCCTCCAGGACAGTTGTGATGTAGACAGGGTGGAAAAGGAAGGAGCATTTTGGATTCTGGGCACTGCAGATGGTATCCTGGGGGTGGTACAGCCAGAGGGACTGAGGATGGTGGAGAGCCCTGAGCCAAGGGGCAGGGATTGAGAGAGTCAATTCCTAGGCACGTTGATAACAAGTCCGGATTTCCCGAGGAGGAGAAAGGGGTCTGGGGCTCTCAAGGAGGAGATAGGGGTCTGGAATTCTCAAAGCGGAAGAAAGGACAAATGTGTTTTTTCCTCTACATATCTTAGTCTTAGTCACATAAAATGTTTTTTCCTTTAAGCCTCAAACTGATGATTACACAACCAATAACTCAGCTTAAACTCTGTACTAGGGATTATATAGCAACGATGTATCCTGCTTGAGGACAGTTTTCTCCTACCTGAAAACCTTCTGACTAATCCTTGTATTTTAGAATGTATATTATGGGAGTGGGTCTGGTAGGATCTTTCTATTTTTAACTTCTAGTCCTGTTATCCTAAAATGTAAATTGTGGGAGTGGGTCTGGTATGAATTTTACAACCTTGAGACATTCTTTTGATTAATTGTAATAACCAATTATAAAAAAGTATATAACTCCCTAGTTAACACCAGCAAGGGGGGCACTTTTCGTCCCCCTTCTGGTGTCTGTGTCAGAAGCTTTCTTTGTCCCTTTTCTTACTTTAATGAAACTCCACTACACAAAAGCTCTCGAGTGATCAAACCTGGTCCCTGGTCCCCAAACTAAATCTTCTTCTTCAGAGATCACGAATCCAACATAGTTCACCATAAGCTATCAGGATGCAGCCTAGGAGTGTGGAGCTGAGCTTCAAGCCAGAACCACGTGAGGACCACACAGTCCTCGCCCTCTGCCCTCATTCTGGGGTCCATTCTTCTCTCCCCTTCCCTTCCCTACATGTCAGGGACAGGCCAGGAGAGATGAGACACGTAGATGGGTAACTGGCTTAAGAGCCTCTGGGGATGGTGAGAAAGCAGCTGGGGTACCCGAGACCATGAAGGCCGTTTATACCGAAGCAGCCTCCGGAATCTAGGGTTCCTTCTCTAACCAGCACAGTCATGAAACATACCACTATGTTTGCACACCAGGATGAGCTACAGTCCTGTGTATTTGTTCCTTTTTTCATGAAATGTCACACTCTGCACGTCTCCTGGTGGTAGCGGGGGTGGTGGACTTCATACAAGGGGCCACCCTTCAGGAAACAAAGTCCAGGAATTCCTTCCTGCCACCTGCTCACTTTAGCTCTCAGAGCAGCACCCTTCCATTGTCTCAGAGCTCTTTGGTCCTCCTGATGGTGCATTGGAGGCAGCAGCTCAAGTGGACCTCTAAGGTTGGGGGCACCCTGTCCCTAGCGTCCAGCCCAGAGCTCACGTCACCTCTACTGTGGACCCCTTGCCCCCACTGCCTCCAACCTGGCCTCACTCTCTGCATCTCGGAGCTCTACTCTTCCTGTCCCTGTCCAGACAACCTCCCAGCCCAAGATGGCCACAGGGTTGGCATTCCCCTACAAGTCGTATATGAAAGTCCCCAGGTAATAGTCCCCTGTAACAATTGTTGTGATTCAGATAAATGGACAGTTGAGGTCGATTTTGCTGAGTGTCATGACGGCTAGTAAATAACAACCCTGTGCAATGTGAATAATGACAAAAGGCTATGATTATGAATGACTATTCAAATGATTCCTAAATTCCCAATCTTTGATGAAAGTGATCAGTGAGCCTGGGTAGTAGAAGACTATCCTTTCTGAGGTTTAGCCAGCAGTGTGTTGCCAGGATGGTGTGTCAGCCACCACAGAGCCAGAGAGGACCTCTTGTCCACAAACAGGCAGTTGGAGCAGATGAAAGGCTGTAGCAGATGACAGGTGCAGTCGTCAGCCAGCTCCCCAGACCCTATCATCCCCAGGTTCACATGAGGGTGGGAAGTAGCTGGCTTCATCACAGTCTTGTTTGTCCACGTGTGGGTCACGGGCATTTCTTGACTGGAGCAATAAAGGAACCCTGGCATTGGAATTCCAGAATGTAGTGGTTGTTCATTCTCCTCTACATTACTGTGCAATGCACAAATATTGTAATCATAATCAGATCAGATCAGATCAGATCAGTCGCTCAGTCGTGTCCGAATCTTTGCGACCCCATGAACCGCAGCACACCAGGCCTCCCTGTCCATCACCAGCTCCCGGAAGTCACTCAGACTCACATCCATCGAGTCAGTGATGCCATCCAGCCATCTCATCCTCTGTCGTCCCCTTCTCCTCCTGCCCTCAATCCCTCCCAGCATCAGAGTCTTCTCCAATGAGTCAACTCTTCGCGTGAGGTGGCCAAAATACTGGAGTTTCAGCTTTAGCATCATTCCTTCCAAAGAAATTCCAGGATTGATCTCCTTCAGAATGGACTGGTTGGATCTTCTTGCAGTCCAAGGGACTCTCAAGAGTCTTCTCCAACACCACAGTTCAAAAGCATCAATTCTTCGGCACTCAGCTTTCTTCACAGTCCAGCTCTCACATCCATACATGACCACAGGAAAGACCATAGCCTTGACTAGGCGAACCTTTGTTGGTAACGTAATGTCTCTGCTTTTGAATATGCTATCTAGGTTGGTCATAACTTTCCTTCCAAGGAGCAAGCGTCTTTTAATTTCATGGCTGCAGTCACCATCTGCAGTGATTTTGGAGCCAGAAAGACAAAGTCTGACACTGTTTCCACTGTTTCCCCATCTATTTCCCATGAAGTGATGGGACCAGATGCCATGATCTTCATTTTCAGAATGTTGAGCTTTAAGCCAACCTTTTCACTCTCCACCTTCACTTTCATCAAGAGGCTTTTTAGCCCCTCTTCACTTTCTGCCATAAGAGTCGTGTCCTCTGCATATCTGAGGTTATTGATATTTCTCCCGGCAATCTTGATTCCAACTTGTGTTTCTTCCAGTCCAGCATTTCTCATGATGTACTCTGCATAGAAGTTAAATAAACATGGTGACAATATGCAGCCTTGACGTTCTCCTTTTCCTATTTGGAACCAGTCTGTTGTTCCATGACCAGTTCTAACTGTTGCTTCCTGACCTGCATACAGATTTCTTAAGAGGCAGATCAGGTGGTCTGGTATTCCCATCTCTTTCAGAATTTTCCATAGTTTATTGTGATCCACACAGTCAAAGGCTTTGGCATAGTCAATAAAGCAGAAATAGATGTTTTTCTGGAACTCTCTTGCTTTTTCCATGATCCAGCGGATGTTGGCAATTTGATCTCTGGTTCCTCTGCCTTTTCTAAAACCAGCTTGCACATCACGAAGTTCACGGTTCACATATTGCTGAAGCCTGGCTTGGAGAATTTTGAGCATTACTTTACTAGCGTGTGAGATGAGTGCAATTGTTCGGTAGTTTGAGCACTCCTTGGCATTGCCTTTCTTTGGGATTGGGATGAAAACTGACCTTTTCCAATCTTGTGGCCATTGCTGAGTTTTCCAAATTTGCTGGCATACTGAGTGTAGCACTTTCACAGCATCATCTTTCAGGACTTGGAATAGCTCCACTGGAATTCCATCACCTCCACTAGCTTTGTTCGTAGTGATGCTTTCTAAGGCCCATTTGACTTCACATTCCAAGATGTCTGGCTCTAGGTCAGTGATCACATCATCATGATTATCTAGGTCTTGAAGCTCTTTTTTGTACAGTTCTTCTGTGTATTCTTGCCACCTCTTCTTAATATCTTCTGCTTCTGTTAGGTCCACACCATCTCTGTCCTTTATCGTGCCCATCTTTGCATGAAATGTTCCTTTGGTATCTCTGATTTTCTTGAAGAGATCCCTAGTCTTTCCCATTCTGTTGTTTTCCTCTATTTCTTTGCATTGATCACTGAAGAAGGCTTTCTTATCTCTTCTTGCTATTCTTTGGAACTCTGCATTTTGATGTTTATATCTTTCCTTTTCTCCTTTGCTTTTCGCTTCTCTTCTTTTCACAGCTATTTGTAAGGCCTCCCCAGACAGCCATTTTGCTTTTTTGCATTTCTTTTCCATGGGGATGGTCTTGATCCCTGTCTCCTGTACAATGTCACAAACCTCATTCCATAGTTCATCAGGCACTCTATCTATCAGATCTAGGCCCTTAAATCTATTTCTCACTTCCACTGTGTAATCATAAGGGATTTGATTTAGGTCATACCTGAATGGTCTAGTAGTTTTCTCTACTTTCTTCAATTTCAGTCTGAATTTGGCAATAAGGAGTTCATGGTCCGAGCCACAGTCAGCTCCTGGTCTTGTTTTCGCTGATTGTATAGAGCTTCTCCATCTTTAGCTGCAAAGAATATAATCGATCTGATTTCGGTGTTGACCATCTGGTGATGTCCATGTATAGCAGTGGTAAATGCTCACTAGTTCTGTTCCGTTTATTCACTGGGACAAGAAGATGATCTGACTTGCCAAAATAACCATCAGGGCACAGAAGCCTTGAGATATAGCTTTGTGATTGAGTCCAACACAAATACATGAGAGTCATACACCTGGTCGCTAAGAGTCGGACACGACTGAGCAACTTCACTTTCACTTTTCACTTTCATGCATTGGAGAAGGAAATGGCAACCCACTCCAGTATTCTTGCCTGGAGAATCCCAGGGATGGGGGAGCCTGGTGGGCTGCCGTCTATGGGGTCGCACAGAGTCGGACACGACTGAAGTGACTTAGCATAGCATAGCATAGCATACACCTGGAACTTCTGACAGGGTGCAGGGATTGCCCCTGCCCATGACTTAAACCTCCAGAGGCTAAGACTCTGTATCTAACTTGCATTTCATTCTGTTGTTCACTTCTACCTTAACATAATGTGAAATCAATGTAAATAGCTAGATGTGGCTACTGTGGACTTCCCTGCTGTGAAACTACAGAATTTACTCTTAAGAACTGGAAGCACAACTTCCCTTGTGGGTCACTGGGAGTGGTGAAAGGTGGGGTCATGAGTCACTGGGAATGGTCATACGGGGAGTCATAGATCTCTGGGAGTGGTTGTAGGTGGAGTCATGGGTTAGTGGAAGTGGTGATCAGCAGGGTCACTCTACCCTCTGGTTCAAGGACCATGCATCTTACCTTGTGGGGAACTAAGGATGGCAGATGTAGAGCATGTCCAATCCCTGGAGGGTGACATCCCAGTACCACGGGCTCTCATATCCCAGTGTGCAGCCCACGTGTGCTTTGTGGAGGCCAATCCACTGTTCCAGAAGACCAAGAGCTTCTGGATGGTGGGGGCTGAGATAGCCACTTTGGATCCCATGACCACTTGCCCTCTGGTGTGCTGTTAGAGGATCTCTTGGTCTTGGATGGTTTTATGAAATAGCCTGTGTCAGTCAGTTCTGCTTTCTGTGAGCCCTCAAAGAGTGGTGCCAGACAAGGTGCTGCAAGCAGGAAAGCGAAACCCACATCTAGAATGTGTCCCTATCGATCTCAGTAAAGATGAACCTCCCTTCCCCCAAGGATGGAAGTGAGATGTTGTGATCAACTCACCATTAGTGGCTCAATGATCTGGAGGGACGGTGCCACTGAGGGATCGGCATCACTCTCTGTCCATGGTGGGGCAAACACCTGGTAGGTGCCGTAGCTCATCTGGCCTGCTGGTGGCGTCTGCTGCTGAGCCCAGATGCAGCATCATCCTTGGCCCCATGGTTCCTCCAGGCATGAGAGCACTGTGCAGCCCTGAGGGACCACTGACAGAGGCTGGGCACTCTCAGTTCTTCAGGCATTGAGTCTTCAGTGATGTTTCTTCCCTCTTGTATGCTGCATGCTTTTGTGAGTAGCAAGAGGCAATGCAGATATCTTCCTTTTTGGTGTCCCTTCCTATGGGTTCATTGATGTACCCCTTCTCCATACCTACTTGTGGCAATCTACCAAAATGTCTCATTCTAAGTACCTGACTGGCTGGCTAATCCATTTTCCATCATCTTTAAGCCCATGTCTATTCTTGGCTTGGGCCATTTCCTTTATCCATAAATAGTGGATCTCTAGAGTCACCATCTGAAGGTGCATCCACTGGGAGAGGATTTCTGCTCACCACTGTCTCTATGGCCAATGTGGTGGAGGTGGTATTGCAGCAGGAGTCCATTTCCACCTGCAGTTTCAGTTCGGCCAACCCACCCCTCACCTATGCTCAGCATTTCTACACCCCCAGCAGCTGGTCAGGAAAGAACCTCCTGGCCCATTAATCTCCAGGAATAAACTGTGGCAGAGGTGCTTGTGACACATTTGCAGGTCATATTGGGGTTTAGCTCACCTTCTTGTAATCTATGGCCCTGCTTGGGTCTGATCTCCTCAGAGACGCCACTTCTGTTTTGCGGTGGATTACTGTTGCAGTCGCCTCCCTTTGTGGGTCTGACAGAACCTAGCTCATGAGGACCAATGGCTGCATGCTGTATGCCGAGGAGGTGGCCACATGTTCCAGCAAAGATAACAAACCTGGCAAAGCAGTTGCTATCGAGTGGGTGGTGGTCCACAGTCCTCCTTAGGAGCCGATAGGTTTGAGTAGGGTCCAGACCGCTGAGGAGGTTCGGTGGGGACCACCTCCCTGCATCCTTTTGGTGTTAAGGGTGTCATTAATGTTTCACATCTCCCAGACCAGAGGGAATCTTGATTTGTATTTACTCTCACAGTCAAGGTGCAGGGAGTGCACTTGGTCTCCCCGCTCTGATAGCTTCTATACTAATGGGCTTGTGTGCATTCAGGGCTTGTGCCCATCATCAAGCACATCTGTTCTAATCACACATCTGAAGGTGGCAGGCAGGAGCTCTCTGGGTCAGATCTAGGCCAGACCTCCATATGTTCCTGGTGCACACATGCTCCCCCTCCACTGGGAACATTGTCAGAGTGAAGGCCTGACTATCACTTCCCATAGCATCCCGCTTCTAGACATCCTTAGAATTTTTGCGTCTTTCCTGTATCGCCCGTGTTCAGTCACCAAGGTGAATGATGTGGGTCTCTTTGTGGGAAAGACTTGGGGAATGATGGCTGCATATGTCTGCCAGGGTGTTGCAGAGTCTACTCATGAAGATCCCTCCTCTTTGGTCAATGGATTCTGTGTCTGACAGTTGACTCAGGCCTGGGAACTGGGGAAGACCTCATGACGCTTTTGGAGCACTCTCCTGCATCCCCCTGCTCACTCAACTTTGTTGTCTATCAGACAGTAAGGAATCTGCCTGTAATGCAGGAGACCTGGGTTTGATCCCTGGGTGGGGGAAGATCCTCTGGAGAAGGAAATGGCAACCCACTTCACTATTCTTTCCTGGAGAATTCCGTGGACAGAGGAGCCTGGTGGGCTACAGTTAATGGGGTCACAAAGAGTCAGATATGACTGAGCGATGAACATTTTCACTTATACTAATTAAGTCATGGATTTGTGGACAGCCCATCTCTCTTGACCCTAAAAACACCGTGTCCTGTTAGCAAGCTCTATACTTCTCTGCACATCAGAGCCTCTCGCTGCCACATCAGTGTTGTTGATTTTACAATAATAGAGATCACATTCCTTTTGTAATTTAAGTGCCGCCTGCTGAATTGAAGAGGATGTGATCCAAAACTTCCAGGGTGTTTTTTTGTTTGTTTGGTTTTTTTTTGTGTGTGTGTGTGTAGAATTAAAAGAAACAGTGTCTCAAGTCGACACCTGCACAGGAATAATGCCAGAATTTTCTGCCCACAGGGGCTGCTGTGGGCACTGTCCTCTTTTGGCTTTCCAGGGTCTGACAAACCAAATGTCACTCGGGCACTAGTTGTGAACACGCATGAGGCAGCTTGGGGATTTCGACCAATCAACCCTGTCGTGACTTTAAGAGGATGGTGATTCCATATCAGGGAGGACTGAGAGCAACTGGTGAAATTTAACTTTTACTCTTTACACTATTCTTAAGGAAACAGGAAAACTGGCATTACTGAGAGACAATATGAACTTGCATAGCAAAAATTCTAGCAAACCCACCAAAAATAAATAAATAAATAAAACATATAAGAACAAGTTAATGAGTTCAGCCAGTGTGCAGGATATGAGATCAATGTTTTAAAAAACCAATTACATTTCTGTATAGAAGGCAATGGCACCCCACCCCAGTACTCTTGCCTGGAAAATCCCATGGACGGAGGAGCCTGGTAGGCTCCAGTCCATGGGGTCGCTAAGAGTCGGACACGATTGAGTGACTTCGTTTTCACTTTTCACTTTCATGCATTGGAGAAGGAAATGGCAACCCACTCCAGTGTTCTTGCCTGCAGAATCCCGGGGACGGAGGAGCCTGGTGGGCTGCCGTCTATGGGATCGTACAGAGTCGGACACGACTGAAGCAACTTAGCTTAGCTTAGCTACAGCAGCAATGAATCATCCCAAAGTGAAATCAAGACAACAATTCTGTTCAGCATAGCATCCAAAGGAAGGAAATTCTTCAGAATAAGACTAATAGACAAACAAAAGATGTGTGTGATTTGCACACTGAAAAGTACAAAACTTTGCTGAGTGGTGTTTACAAACATCTATAAGAGAGAGGATCTCTCTCTTCATGAGTCAGGTGGTGCGATGCTGTCAGACGGTGGTTCCTTCCAGTGTGATGTGATTCTCTTCAGTCCCTCCCCAAATGCCCAGAGACTTTTCTGTAAAAATGGATAAGCTGATTCAAAAATGACGATGCAAAAGACCCAGAATAGACACAAAATGTGGTGGGGGGTGGGGGAACGATGGAAGACTTACTTGCCCTTCGTGATTTCAAAACCCAGAGTTATGATAAAGGCATCATGACAATACAGTTTTCTTGTAATTGTAGATGTAGAGCTCAAAGGGACAGAATTGAGAGTTCATAAATAAGCTCATTTATTTATGGTTCATGGATTTGTTTTTCAAGGTGCTAAATCCACATGGAAAGGATAAGTCCACTTTTCAACAAGTGGGAGATCCACCTGCAAAAAATGTGAGTTTACACCACTTTCTCAGAACATACACAAAAACTAAGTCATCCGAGATAATGTTCATGACTTTGCCTTTCGATGATATTTTCCCAAATATAACACTAAAGCCCAATCCGTGAAAGGAAAACAAAAATCAATACAGTGTAATTAATCAAAAATGAAAACTGTTTTCACATATCCTTGTAATGGAATTCTGGTTAGGAATAAACAGAAAAGAACGACAAATCTGTGGTATAGCATGGATCAAGTAAATAAGTCATGTGACTCCTTTTCTATGCAATTTCCAGGAAAGGCAAATCAATAGAGATGGGAAGAAGAGCAATGACTGCATGGGAGTGGGCTGGGCAATCAGGGATTAACTGTAGGTGGGCAGAGGTAATCTTCCTGAGTGATGGAAATGTCCCAAAACTGGACTGTGATGAAGGCTACATGACTTAGGAAACTGACTAGCAATCACTGAATTGTACCTTTTCCATGGGTGAATTCTATGGTATGCAAATTACACTTCAATGAAATTGAACAGGGCTTCTTTCCAGTCGGATTTTTTAATCAACTTCCCTCTTTGGCAGCTCCTCTTCCATCCAAACCACTATTCTCAAGTAACACTCAAGGTAACAACTATTTGGTCAATTTCCTGGAGTCGACCCTGGGCTCTCTGAGACATGGAAGAAGACCTTCTTCCAGCAGGTTCTGGGCCTCACATCAGGGGAGAGTCACTCTTCCTCTGAGGAAACACTTGGAGATGTGGGTATAGAATACCTAGCGCCCTACCTCACTCAAATGCAATACGACAGGCACCCATGATGACTTCCTTTCCCCAGGAAGAGAACTCTCTAGCTTTACTCAGGATCCAAAAGGACGCTGCTCAGCAATGTCCCCTTTCAGATTTTCCCTCATCCTTGAGACACACTTTCTGCAGGTCTGAGGGCTGCCACTGTAGCTGGCCAAAATCTTGGCTTTCTCTGTCCACTGAAGACAAATAAAAAACATGGAGACAAAGTGTGGAGGCGATAGACAGGTGGCTTTAATTCTCAGCCAGCAGAGAGGGGAACAGAGTAGGCTCAGGCCTCCAAAACTGAGCCCCCTGTCCATGAGGAATCTAGGGGCTGGTATAAGATGAGGGCTCCCAGTCAGGAGTCAGTGATGAGGAACAAAGGGGTTAGGATCTTGATTTCTTTGTCTTGCATTGTTTCAAAGTCAGTCATAGACTGGTGCCAGTAACCCAGTAATTGGTCCTGGCAGTTTGGTGACTCTTTGGCCTATATTCTGATATGTAACTTGGAGAAGGAAATGGCAACCCACTCCAGTGTTCTTGCCTGGAGAATCCCAGGGATGGGGGAGCCTGGTGGGCTGCCGTCTATGGGGTCGCACAGAGTCGGACACGACTGAAGTGACTTAGCAGCAGCAGCAGCAGCTGATGTGTAACTACAAGGGGAAGGGTGTTGTAAGGGGTAAACACCTGATACACGATGTATTTAGCACAGAGTCAAAGAAAAACAGATGTGAAGTATAGCTCCTGTGGGCTTCCCTGGTAGCTCTGCTGGTAAAGAATCCACGTGCAATGCAGGAGACCCCGCTTCAATTCCTGAGTTGGGAAGATCCACTGGAGAAGGGATAGGCTACTCACTCCAGTATTCTTGGGCTTCCCTTGTGGCTCAGCTGGTTAAGAATCCACCTGCAACGCGGGAGACCCTGAAGCTCTCCTGGAGAAAGGAACGGCTAGCCTCTCCAGTACTCTGGACTGGAGAATTCCATGGACTTTACTGTCTATGGGATCACAAAGAGTCAGACACATCTGAGTGACTTTAACACTTTCATAGCTCCTGTACAGTTAGGGTGCAGAAAGGCAAACCTTAGTTACAGATATGCAGAGTTAGGAGCAGTTAAATTTAAAAAACAAAAACAAAAAACCAACGAATGTTCATGCCCGCTCACTGTTCTTTTTACATTCTTTCTTCTCAGGAAAGGGGGAAAAAAAAGAAAACAACAACTTATTCTTCTTGTTTTCATTTTCACTGCAACACTTTCACCCAGCCTCATCACAATCATCTTCCACAGAAGGAACCCAGCTTCCCAAAGCCCCAAACCACCCTGCCTCAGGCACCGAGTGCTCCTTCTGGAGCCCCACCACCTCACACTGTGTTGCCTTGTTGTGTGGGACTAGGGGACGTCTCTGCACCGTCCTCATGTGACTGCAGCTCCTAGACCATCACTCTAGGTGTGGGGGTGTTCTGCTTCTTCTATTGAACCCTCTACTAACACGGCCTTCCGCAGAACAGAGGCTCCATGAGACTCTGGGTGAGATAAGCCAATGAGCAAGGTACTTATTAACTCTGACCAATTTTACCCTACTAAGGCAAATCCAAATAAACATAGATCTTTTAGTTTTATAGATTAACAGATGACAAAAGGTTTTAGCATTAACTTTTATTTTATTTTACTTTTAGAATCAACTTTTATTTTTTATTCTCTATTCCTTTTTATTCTTTTCCCCATGCCCAGCAATTTTGGGGCTCTTAGTTCCCCAACCAGGGATTGAACCTGGGCCCTGGCAATGAAAGTACTGAGTCCTAACCACTGCACTGTCAGAGAATTCCCAATTTCTCGACTCCATCAATTTTATTGTTATCTCCCATTTCCAAGAAAATTCCTATTCCAATGAAATGTTAGCTTCCTCAGGGTAACAAAATAAACTAGGAGGCTCTCTTATGAAAGAGCAAAACTCCTTTCCTTAAACTGGGTAAGTATCAATACATGTGTGATCACTGTCATTCACAAAGTTAGATGCTCAAGTTTTTTCAGCCGTCAGCTGAAAAAAACAACACTTGAAAAATTCGTAAAGAAAGCAGAGATGAATCTCCACGTCACTGTGGAAAGAAGGAACCCAAAGATGCTACACACCATGTCCCCACAACTGGCCCAGGCCCTCAAGACTGAGAAGGCTGACCGCTCCCTCTTCAATCACGGAGGGAAGGATCAGCCCCTCTTCCTGCCCCCAGGACACGCTGTTGGACGTGGACCTGGAAGGAGTCTGGCTGCTGCTCTGGCTCAGGGCCCCTCTTCCTCCTCCCTCTCAGCCTCTGCAGATGGGAGTGGGAAGGACCCAGCAGCCCCTTGATTGATTTTGAGCAGATGCCCTAGGACGTGGCGCTTACTGGTCTCCGCATAGGCCTGGGGACCCCACAGGAACTGGGAGAGAGCAGGGTCACTGTGGGGCACCTACTGATCTTCCAGGTGCCCCTCCTGAACCCACTTGGGTCAGCACTCCCTGGGGTCCCTATAGAGGTAGTGCTCCCTCCAGGTGTATAAGCCCATGTCATTCAGGGTTTCCCAGCTCTCCTCCTCCTGGGCGCAGTTGCCCTCCAGGAGGGTCATGCCTAGAACCACCACCAGGAGGCCGGCCTTGGGCATGCTGTGCCCATCGCTCACTAGCATGTAGGTGTGCTTCGTGTGGTCCACCTCCCTCACATCCACGCCGAAAACCAGCTGCAGGCACTGCGAGAGCATGCGGAAGGCCTCAGGGAAGTGGTGCCCGTCGTCTCTGAGGACCATGTTCAGGATTTCTTCCTTCGTGGTTGGCTCCTTGGTGTGACACTTGAGGAGCAGGAAGCGCATGAGCTCCACCACCAGCAGTGCAGTGGGTCTGGGTGCGTGGACGTGGCACCTTCCCACTGGGTGCTCTCGGCCCACCTAGTCGTGGCTGCTGGAGGCCTCATCTTTGGATTGGCTCCATGGAGTGGCAGCCATGGCAGGGGGGAGAGAGAGAAAGGCCCCTTGAGGGCTCGAGGTCGGGGGGATGGGGGCTTCAGCATCAGCCAGCTCCAGCTCCTGCCGGGTACCCAGGAACAAGACAGAGGAGGAGGAGGAGGAAAGCGGGGAGGAGGGGGGAAAGGTGTGCAACGTCCTCCTCCTCCTCCTCTTTCACCTCCTCCCCCTAGGTGAACAGTCCCTCCACTGGGCTCTCAGCCTCCCTTGGGTCCTGAAGGTTGGCCTCACTCTCCTTATGGAGCTCGCTCATCCCAGGCATCAAACCACAGACAGAAGTGAGGCAGGGGCACAGATGGGGACCACGGGCCTGCGGGAGAGAGGGGGTGTGAGCCGCCTTGGCTGAGAAACCCACCCTGAGTGGAATGACACAGGCCACTGACAGGTCTCCTCTTGAGGGGTGCTCTCGGGCCTCACAGGGATGCTCCTCCTGGGCAGGCTGTCTTCTGCTAACCCGAAGGAGGAAGTGAGGTGTCTCCCAGGGGTGCAGTCAGCACAGACCGAGGTTCCGGGGCTGATACGGTGGGGGGAATTGGGCCTTGTGAGGTCCCGTCTGTTCTGGGATGGGGAGCCCCTGATGCACACTCAGGGCACCCACCTCACCTAGACTCCTGGCACTGCCTGGACCGCCTCCACTCTGCAACCTGCAGACACGAGCTTCAGACCTGTGCTTTCACCTCTGGGTTCCTGGAGCCCCTGTGAGGAGGAAACAAGGGGGCACCTCGGCCGTAGACCGTGGCATGGCACTGGAGCCCTTGGTGCTGACGGAGGCCTGGGCTGTACTCGGTGAGGTTCCCCTTGTCCTGAGGTGAGTGGCTCCCCGCTGTGCTCACAGAGGGCCCTCCACTTCCTCCTGGCGGTGTCTGGGCCCTCCTGTCTGTGGTCCTGAGGCAACATTCTCAAGACAAATTCCCTGTACTGAAAGGAAATTTCAGTTTGAGATGAGAGACGGGCCCTGAATACTGGTCACGCCTGCCCAGGGCTAACAGGGCTCACAAGGGACAACAAGGGGCGGCCAAACTCTATGGAGTCCCTCTGCTGGGATGACGGGCAGTCGGCTCAGTCTCCACCTTGAGACCCTGGAAGGACGGAGGCAGCGCCCTCTGTGGACTGTGACCCATCTCCATAAGCAAAGGCCTTAACTAAGCACGCATGACACCGGAAGTGAGAGCACCAATGCACCCACCTCTTCTGGGCAACCCCAGTGTCTCCAAAGGGGCACGGCAGGCTGGGCTCCAAGTACTGTGTGTGAGGAGGGCGTCTCCCCAGTGCTCCCCCTGACCTCTGCGAGGGCCTGAGCCCAGACCCTCAGAGGAAGGCCCCCTGGCCGTGACCAACCATCTGGCTGAGAAGGTGGGCCGCAGGGTTCTGATGGTTTCTAGGGCAGGCAGGAGGGATTTCTGTGGCCCCCTCTTTGTGGTGGGGGGTGGGGTTCCCCCACTTCTCCTCAGGGTCCTCACCTTGACTCCTGGTGACTCTGGGACTCCTCCTGCTGCTGAGCAGACATGCTCCGCAGATGGCTGCCCCAGCACAGTCTTCCCCCTCTGGGTCCGCCTCCACCACAGGAGCTCCCCCATTCCCACCACTCAGGGTCCCCACTGTTCTTGGGGAAGCTGATCCTCAGTCCATCCTCAGGACCTTCGCTCTGATTGCCCTGCCGCTTGGCCTGACCCATGCTGACCGATTCCCCCCCAAGCCTGAGCCCTCCAGAGCCCCCCCACCCTGCCGCCCACTGCCGAGCTCCGCCTCGAGCACATTGGCAGCAAGAGTGCATCACCCTGGCCTCCGTGCTGGGCTCCCGCGGGGGTACAGAGGACCGCCCCGCAGGTGGATTCCCTGCTTTCTGAGCAGGGGACCCGGCAGTCCTCCCCAAGGGCAGCCTCAGGCCTTTCCTGCCCAGGCTCACACTGGGGCCCCTCAAACTCAGCCACATTCCCCCGAACACCGAGGGGCTGCACTTGGGAGGGGGATGTTTCCTAGGGACCTTCCTAGGTGACCTCTTCTGGGTCCTCCCTCACTGTCTGATGGAGCCCGGGCCCCTCCCTCTGCCCACCTGCAGCCTCCTGACCCCTCAACCAAGACCTGCAGCTGGTCCAAATGGAGAGGCTGCCCTCAGGGGGCAGCACCTGGAGCCACACCCAGGCTCCAGGGTGACAGCAGAGGCGGAGAGGGGGATGCTGGGCTCTGGGGTCCAGGGGCCAACTTTCCCTCAGGGTCTCCCCCTAATGTCCCTGTAGGTCCTGGGTGGCCCATCTTCATGCAGACCTCCCACTCCTCACACCAGGACGCCAGCCTCTCTAAGACCCAGATGTGGAAGTTGGGACACACCACATTTGCTCCTCTCACCTGGAGGTCTCCCAGGCCTGGAGGCAGGGGCGGGTTTTGCTGGGGGTCGCCTCTGTTCTGGGTCCCGGGACCCCCTAAATCCTCCCTCAGCGTCCTCACTTTCACTTGGGTCCCATGTAACCCTCCCCTCTGCCCACCTGAGTGCCCACCCCTATCCCAGGCTCCCAGTCTCTCTGGGACCCAGATGAGGAAGTCAGCACAGGCTGCTCATCTTGTGCTGGGCCTCCCACAGCTGAGCACAGGGCCAGTTTCTCTGGGACACTCCACCCGCACCCATATTCTGGAGTCCAGGGTCCCCTCAGTGCACCCTTTCTGTCCCAGGAGTCCCTAGGCTTCTCATCTGCCCACCTGAGCCCCCACTCCCACCGCCATTGCAACAAGTCCCAGTCTGGCTGAGACCTAAGGCGAATGTCAGGACACCCTGCCACATGCCCATCCAGCTGGGGCCTCCCAGGCCTGACGGCAGGGGTGGGCTTCTCTGGACACCCCACTTTCCTACTGCCCCACTTTTCAGGGCTCCGAGAGCCCTTCACTCCTGCCTCTGCTCCTCGTCTTGGCTCCCTTCAGGACCTGGGCTCCTCCCTCTGCCCACTTGAATTTTCTGCCCTGAGACCAGGCCCTCCCCATCTGGTCTGAATTCTGAGGCGCCTGCTCAGGGTCTCCCAGGGAGGACACAGATCCTGTGGGGTCTTAGTTCTCTCTCAGGCTCTTCCCCTGACCCCGCCCCCATAGGGCTGGCTTCCTCTCTGCCAGACTGGACCCTCCTCCCACAGCCAGGCCCGCACTTTCTCAGACCTCTGAGGCAGACAGAAGTCGGGTGACATCACACTGGGACCCGTGGCTCAGGCACTGCCGGGGCTGAGCTGGGAGTGGAGCTGGATTCTCTGGACCCCCTAGGCACATGCCGCCTCCCCAGAACTCACTCCTGAGGGTTGTCACTTGGGAGACCTTGAGGAAGTGCCGGCTGCAACGGGCTCCCTCCCAGTTGGGTCTGAGACTCCATCCAGCTGCACCCCAAGCACAGAGTGACTTTGCGTCCCAGACTGGAAGCTGGGTGGGGGCTGCAGCGCCCCTGACTGCAGACAAGGGTCCCCAAGAAAGCACACCTTCCAGTGTTGCCTCCCTGCCAGCAGCCAGACTTTCTTTGTTCTAAGAGTCCTTCTCTGCATGGAAGAAGCTGAGCAGCGCAGTCTGGGGAGGTCTTTTGAATCAAGTTTTCTAAATTTTCTTAGTTCAGAGCCCTGTTTTTCACTCTCTTAAGCCACATTCAGAGTCAGAAATATATTTTACATCTTGCCAAATTTCAGAAAAGAGCATCCACTCTTGCGCTACCTGATTCACTCTGATGCTCAATGCTATTCTCTTATTTCTAGTCCAATCTTCATCTGCTATTTAAAGCGTACGTCTCGGACAGGCCAGTCCTCACCATAAGGTGAGGTGATTTCAAGTGGTGGTTAGCACAGACACTGCAGCCCTCGTGGCTCAATCACCCCATTCTTTGTGCTGTCCTGATCTTACCCTGTGGCTTCTGGCATCTGTGGCCTGAGACACTATCTCCCAATGTACACAATGAAATATGGGCAGAAGCTTAAACTTTCCTGTTACCCGTCCTGTCACCTGCTTCTACGCAGGCTACAGCTATATAGATACAAATGTATTTAATTTCATTTACTCTCCCATCTTAGTTTCTCAAGAGTTCTTTTGGGAACGGAAGACAGAAACTCAAGATTGACTGTCCTTTTGGTAGATAAGTTTATAGCACTAATCCTGTAAATCTATGAAAAAAAAAAAAGGAACATTGGTATCGTCACAGAATTCGGTTTCCCATCATTGGATATGCTCTGCTGCTCTATTTATTGGGGAACTCTTGAACTTGTACCTACCAGTAAGCTTGTGTAATGCCTCCATAGAGATCTTGTCTACATATTTGTTGGGCTCTTTTTTAGAGAACTTTTGAAATTTATTGCAGTTTTAAAATGAGGCATTTTCTATTACATGTTCTACATAGCTCTTGCTCTTGCTGGGCAAAGCACTTGATTTGGCTGTGGTAATAGTCCATCCCTTATTTTTCTGAAGTTTCTTATTTATTTGACTATTCCAAGGGCTCATTCCTTTGAATTTGCTAGATAGATGTTCACATTGTAATATTAAATATTATTTTCTCAGTATAAATTTATATTGCAAAATATAAAGATATTATATTTATATAGCTCTGGTTTTCTGCCTCAGGGCAGCTTCAAAAATTAGACGGGATAGATAACATACTTCTAGGACTTGTCCCTAGCAAGAACGCCTCTGACATTTCACATTGGTATATGTTTACATATGCGTATATATGTATACATATACATGATTTATGCATGCTGTATGTTTATATGTGTGTGTGCACACACATATATGTGTATATATGGTTAGGTATTTATAGTTAATTTCAGTTGCTGATTTTGCAGAAGGCAATGGCACCCCACTCCAGTACTCTTGCCTGGAAAATCCCATGGATGGAGGAGCCTGGTGGGCGGCAGTCCATGGGGTCGCTAAGAGTCAGACACGACTGAGCGACTTCCTTTTCCCTTTCAGTTGCTGATTTAGTAAATCAAATGCATTTTAACAACACTGCATTGTACTCTCTGCCCCATGTTTAATGGGTTGGACATCATAGGTCCTTTTGCTTTATCTATCCCTCACCTACTTTTTGTGGATATAGATGATTTTCATCTTATCATTTGTCCTTCCTCCATGCTTACATGTGGTTGATTATTGCTGTCATTGTTCACTTGCTTTTTCTAATGAGATTTCCCTTTGTAATTTTCATAGTTGTGGCTGTGGCCTATTATTTTCAACTATGAGAAGTCCTGTTAAAATTTCTTGTAAAATTGGTTTTCCTGGTGCTGAACTCTTTTAGTTTGCTTTGCTGCAGAGCTTTTGAACTCTCCTTCAAGTCTGAACAATAGGCTTTCTGGATAGAACACTCTGGAATGCAGGTTTTTTTTTTTTTTTCCTTTCAGCATTTTAAAAGCAAGGTGCCCCTCCTTGTGGCCTGCAGCATGTCTGTTGAGACGTCAGTTGATACCCTCATTGAATTTTTCTTGTAGGTAACTTACTGCATTTCTCTTGCTGCTGCAGTATTCCCACTTTATCTTTTATTTTGGACATTTTAATTACAATGTGTCATTGAGGTGGCCCTCTGGGGGTTGATCCTGCTTGGGGTTCTAGGTGCTTCTTGAAACTGGAGGTCTGTTTCCTTTCCCAGGATAGGTAACTTTTCAGGTATTGCATCTTCCATTATGTTATCTAACCATTTCTCTGTCTCTGTCTCTGTCTCTCTCTCTTCTCTTTCTGGGACCCGTATAATGCAAAGGTAAGAGGGTGTGATGTTGTTGTCTCAGAGGTCTCTTTTATCTGTTCAGCTTGGGTGATTTCCACTACTCCCTCTTCAAGTTTTCTGACCTGTTCCTCAGGATCATCTAATATACTCTTGATCCTTATTAGTGTAACTTTACTTCAGCTGTGCCATTCTTCAGCTCTGTTTGGTTCTTTGTTTTGTTTTCTCAGTTTCATTAAACTTCTCACTTCACTTCAGCCAGTCACTCAGTCATGTCTGACTCTTTGCAACCCCACGGACGGCAACACCCCAAGCTTCCTGTCCATCAGCAACTCCTGGGGCTTACTCGAACTCATGTCCATCCAGTCAGTGATGCCATGCAACCATCTCATCCTCTGCAGTCCCCTTCTTCTCCCTCCTTCAATCTTTCCCAGCATCAGGGTCTTTTCCAGTCAGTCAGTCCTTCGCATCAGGTGGCCAAAGTATTGGAGTTTCAGCTTCAGCATCAGGCCTTCCAATGAATATTCAGGACTGATTTCCTTTAGGATGGATGAGTTTGCTCTCCTTGCAGTCCAAGGGACCCTCAAGAGATTCCTCCAACACCACAGTTCAAAAGCATCAATTCTTTGGTGCTCAGCTTTCTTTACAGTCCAACTCTCACAGCCATACACACTACTGGAAAAACCTTAGCTTTGACTAGATGTATGTTGGCAAAGTAATGTTCTGCTTTTTAATATGCTTTCTGGTTTGATCATAGCTTTCCTTCCCAGGAACAAACGTCTTTTAATTTCATGGCTGCATTCACCATCTGCAGTGATTTTGGAGGCCAGAAAAATACGTCTGTCACTGTTTCCATCCTTTCCCCATCTATTTGCCATGAAGTGATGGGACTGGAAGCCATGATCTTAATTTCTTGAATGCTGAGTTTTAAGCCAACATTTTCACTCTCCTCCTTCACTTATATCAAGAGGCTCTTTAGTTCTTCTTCACTTTCTGCCATAATGGTGGTGTCATCTGCAAATCTGAGGTTATTGATATTTCTCCCGGCAATCTTGATTCCAGCTTGTGTTTCTTCCAGTCCAGCGTTTCTCATGATGTACTCTGCATGTAAGTTAAATAAGCAGGGTGAAAATATACAGCCTTGATGTACTCCTTTCCCTATTTGGAACCAGTCTGTAGTTCCATGTCCAGTTCTAATTGTTGCTTCTTGACCTGCATACATTTTTTCAGGAGGCATGTCAGGTGGTCTGGCATTCCTGTCTCTTGAAGAATTTTCCACAGTTTGTTGTGATCCACACAGTCAAAGGCTTCAGTGTAGTCAACATAGCAGAAGTAGATGCGTTTCTGGAATTCTCCTGCGTTTTCGATGATCCAACAGATGTTGGCAATTTGATCTCTGATTCTCTGCCTTTTCTAAATGCAGCTTGAACATCTGGAGTTTCACGGTTCCTGAAATGTTGGAGCCTGGCTTGGAGAACTTAGAGCATTACTTTGCTAGCATGTGAGATGAGTGCAATTGTGCAGTAGTTTGAACATTCTTTTTCATTGCCTTTCCTTGGAATGGGATTGAAAAGTGACCTTTTCCATTCCTGTGGCCACTGCTGAGTTTTCCACATTTGCTGGCATGCTGAGTGCAACACTTTCACAGCATCATTTTTAGGATTTGGAATAGCTCAACTGGAATTCCAACACCTTCAATAACTTTGTTCATAGTGGTGCTTCCTAAGGCCCACTTGGCTTCACATTCCAGGATGGCTGGCTCTAGGTCAGTGATCGCACCATTGTGCTTATCTGGGTCATGCGATCTTTTCTGTTTAATTCTTATGTGTATTCTTGTCACCTCTTCTAAATCTCTTCTGCTTCTGTTAGGTCCATTCTGTTGCTGTCCTTTATTGTGCCCATCTTTGCATGAAATGTTCCCTTGGTATCTCTAAATGTCTTGAAAAGATCTCCAGTCTTTCCCATTCTATTGCTTTCCTCTATTTCTTGGCATTGATCACTGAGGAAGGCTTTCTTATTTCTCCTTGCTATTCTTTGGAACTCTGCATTCACATGGGTATATCTTTTCTTTTCTCCTTTGCCTTTTGCTTCTTTTCTCAGCTATTTGTAAGGCCTCCTCAGACAACCATTTTGCCCATTAGCATTTCTGTTTTCTTGGGGATGGTCTCACTGCCTCCTTTACAATATCACAAACCTCTGTCCATAGTTCTTCAGGCACTCTGTCTATCAGATCTAATCCCTTGAGTCTATTTGTCACTTCCACTGTATAATTGTAAGAGATTAGATTTAGGTCATACCTCAATGGTCTGGTGGTTTTCCCTACTTTCACTATGTAACTTCTCACTATGTACATCTGTTCTTCTCTCAAATTCTTTCAGCATCTTTATCATTACCATGAACTCTGTGTTTGGTACATTGTTTTCTCCATCTCAAGTGGTTTTTCTCCTGGGGTTTTATCTCATTCCTTCAATTGGAACATATTCTTCTGTTCCCTCATTTTTCCTCATTGGCTATTTTTATTTCTATATCTTTGGCAGGTTGGAGTAGTGGTCTTTAGAAGGAGACAGCCTATGTATCCCAGCAGTCCCCTGCCCTCTTGTCACCAGAGATATATGCTCTAGTGTTGCCCCTGTGAGGACTGCATGGTCCCCTCTCTTGAGGCAGGCTGACTGGTTTGGGCAGCCTAGTAGGCATGGCTGACCCCTGGTCTGCTTGGTTGCCAGGCCTTGCCTTGTGCAGAGGCTGATGATCACTGGTGGGTGCGGTTGGCTCATGAGGTTTCTGGCTGCTGAGTCCTGGGTGGTCCCAGGCCTAGTGCCGGCCCACTGGTGGGTGGAGCAGTGTTCTGGCATGGATGGTTACACAGCCAAGGGTTCCCAGATCTAGTGCTAGCCTGCTGTTGTGTGGGGCTCTTTCCTGACACAGCTGGTTTCAGGGTGCATGGTGTCCTGAATCAAGTATCCTCCTTCTTGTCTGAAAATCCATTTCCTATGGGTTCCCAGGTCTGCTGCTTGCCTGCTAGTGGGTGGGCTTGGACCTGACATGGCAGGCTGTAGGGTTACAGTCAGAGAAGGCAATGGCACCCCACTCCAGTACTCTTGCCCAGAAAATCCCATGGACGGAGGAGCCTGGTAGGCGGCAGTCCATGGGGTTGCACAGAGTCGGACACCACTGAGCGACTTCACTTTCACTTTTCACCTTCATGCATTGGAGAAGGAAATGGCAACCCACTCCAGTGTTCTTACCTGGAGAATCTCAGGGACGGGGAAGCCTGGTGGGCTGCTGTCTATGTGGTCGCAGAGTCGGACACGACTGAAGTGACTTAGCAGTAGCAGGGCTACAGTGGACCTGGGGCTGCTTCCTTTTCACTGTTGGGTGCAGCCCAATCCTGGCGACCCTGGCTACAGAGCATGTGTTCCTGGAATGGGTGCCAGCCATCTGGTAGGTGGAGCTGGTCCCAGGGTTTCTGACTGCCAGCCTTGGTTTGCTGAAGTTGGTGCCATCCCACTGGTGGATGGGGCAGGGCTTGGGCCTCTGGCTGCAGAGCTGAGGGTCCCTGGGCTTATGCGGGCACACTGGTGGGTGGAGAGCCATCCTGGGCACCCTGGTGGCAGGGCCATGTCCTGTGTAGGCAGGGGACTCTGAGGGTCCTAATGCAAATGGCCTGCTGGTGGGTGGGGCTGTGGCCATGCTCACCTATCTGTTTGGTCTGAGTCTTCCCAGTACTGATGCCAACAAGCTGCCTGGTGGGGCTGAGATGTCTTGCTAATAAGTGAGAAGGAGGATTTCAAAATGGCACTTGCCAGCACCCATGTCCTTTGGTAGAACGAGTGCCCTCAAGTGGTTGCCACTAGCAGCTCTGCCCCAGGGTGAGCTCCATTTACCTACTGCCTCTCCAGGAGCTCTCAGAGATGAGCAGGTAGGTCTCACGCAGGCTCTTTTAAATTTCTGCATCCACACAGAATCTTGGAGTGGGTGAGATTTTCTGTATGTACGTGAAGAGCGGAATCTCTAGCTGCTAAAGCTGCCTGGTTCTCCTTAGAGTAAGACGTGCTTCCCTTCAAACCAAATGTTTTGTGGGCATGTTGTCCAGGTGCCTGACCTGCAGGCTAGGTGCCCAGCGTGGGGCTCGGACCCCTCACTTCCTGGGAAGAACATCTGCAGTGGTGATTATCCTACTGTGCGTGCTTTGCCCACTCAGGGTACGGCTCTTGTCTATCCCATGAGTCTGCCCAGCTTACCCGTCCTGATGTGGTTGCCTTTATATAGTGTATATAAAAATGTGTGTATGTATATAAATATGTAATTCTAGACATATTAAATTATATATATATTTCTATATATAAAATTATATTATTTTCATTACAGACTACTGCTGAATCCTCAGTGTCATACTGTTCCTCAAGAAGACCATTGAGCTATTAATGGTGAGTTGATCACAATATCTCACTTCCATTCTTGAAAGAGGAGAGGACTATCTTTGCTGAAATTGGTAGGTACACATTCTCGATGTGGGTTTCACTTTCCTGCTTGCATCACATTGTCTGGTGCCACTATTTGAGGACTCACATAATGCAGGACTGAGTGACACAGAATATTTCACAAAACCATCCAGGACCAAGTAATCCCCTAAGAGCACACCAGGGGCCGAAAGGGCAAGTGGCCATGAGATCCAAAGTCACCATCTCAGCCTCTACCTTCCAGAAGCTTCTGGTCTTCTGGAGCAATGGAATGACCTCTACAAAGCACACGTGATGTGCACACTGGGATATGGGAGCCCATGGTGCTGGGTTGTCACCCTCCAGGGATCAAACACACTCCACATCTGTCATCCTTAGTTCCCCAAAGAAGTAAGATACATGGTCCTTGAACCAGCATGTAGAGTGACCCCACTGATCACCACTCCCACTGACCCATGACCCCACCTACCATCCATCACTTCCAGTGACCCACAGAGAGCTTGTACTTCCGGTCTCCCAAGAGTAGGTTCTATAGTTTCAGAGCAGGACATTAGCCACATCTAGCTATTTACATTTGACTTCACATTATGCTAAGATAGAAGGCCGGGGCCTGGGACACACTAAGCACATTTGAGTTCACAATACCGAGCCTCATGTGGCTACTGGTTACCCTATTGACAGTGGTGACACATGACAGGCTGTTCCCAAAGCAAGAAGTTTCCCCCAGGAGACACGATAGCAGTCCTACTGACCCATGAGCCGTGGTTCCCATCTGGGCACTTTGGGCTCCTCCTGCTAGGGGACCAGCACACACAGAGAATTGTCCCCATCCTGGCAGGCAGTGCTGACCTTGATCCTAGGAAGTGTGTGGGTTACTCTAGCACAGGGGGAACAGCGAAGAAACATCTATAACAGCCAGGTAATGTGTCTTGTGTTCCTGTAGGGAAGACAAGAGTCTTCTCTTGTGTTTCAGTGGTGAATTGACAAGTCCCAGAGCAAGGGTCTGAGAAGGGCATGGGGCCCAGGGCTTCAGAACCTTGAGGGACAAAATCTGTATTACCTCACCAGGGAAGCCACTGGAAATGGCCGAGGTCCTGGCTGAGAGTACAGGGGATTTAGAACGGATCTCGGGCAAGACAGAGTGACCATCAGTTGTGGTACGGCAGCTGCTGCATCTGTGAGGGCCCAGCATTTGTCCAGTCTTTCTCTTTGAGCTTCTTTAGGAGGAGAGGAAACCAACCAGAATCCTCAAGGAGCTGTCCTCAGATGAGGTGATCTGTCCAGATGAAGTGAATGTAAGTCAAAGTTGGGAGGAGTGGATTATAGTGGATGCTGTGGTACCACCCAGATCTCCTCCTTGTGACTAGCCCACTCATTTGCCCAGGGCCACCGGTGTTGGTGCATGAGGACTCAGAGCAAAAGTCTTTTCCAGAATTGCCCTCCACTGAAGGGAACTGCCTCCCTGGGGACAGCTCGTTGGGAGAGAGTACTCACAGGATCAGTGTAGGGAGGATACAGCGGCCTGATCCCCTTACCTGAATTAAGCTGAACTCTGCAGGATCTTCCCTTTTAATGTCTGCTTTCTGAAAATTACTATGACCACTGTGCTCTGAAATGGAACCAGAAGTGAACAACAGAATGAAAGGCAAGTTAGACACAGAGACAGCCTTTGGAGGTTGAAGTCACGGGGCAGGGGCAATCTCTGAGCCCTGTCATAAATTCCAGGAGTATGATTCCCAAGTATTTGTGTTGGACTCAATCACAAGCTATCTCAAGGCTTCTGTGCCCTGATGATTATTTTGGCAAGTCAGATCATGTTCTTGTCCCAGCGAATAAATGGAACAGAATTAGTAGGCATTTACCACTGCTATTGGAGAAGGCATTGGCACCCCAATCTAGTGTTCTTGCCTGGAGAATCGCAGGGACGGGGGAGCCTGGTGGGCTGCCATCTATGGGGTTGCACAGAGTTGGACATGACTGAAGTGACTTACCAGCAGAAGAAGCAGCAACCACAATTATGATTAAATTATTTATGCATCATATAGTAAGGCAGAGGAGTATGGATGGATGGACTCCAAGTTGACATTTTCAAGTAGCCTCCTGTTTGCATTCATGGGGCACAAGGAAGGGGCTTCTGGCTGGGTACTTACAAATGTTAGTATCCCCTGTGACAAGGGATATGTCAGCTACAGTTGAGGCACTTACAATCAGCCTCCTGTTTGCTCTCTGAAATGAATAAAACAATACAGACAGTGTAAATAGCCAGTGTTGGTTTCTTATAAATACCTAAATGTAACAGTCATGGCAAGGACAAAGAGGGACGAAAACTTGTTTGAGTAAAGGACAAAGGGATCTCCACTCCCCATCTATTGGGACAAGGGAGACACCAGACATGTGAAGCAAGGCTCCTTGTGGCTCAAAAGTCAAGGGATAATGCCAAACCATAATGAGTCTTGCTCTTCACAGAAACCGTCACTTTGAGATCCATCTTGGCTGAGGGGTGTGTGTACGAACACAGGGGAGTGTCCCAGGGAGGTCAGGTGTAGAGAAAGAAACCAGATGATAGGCCTGAAGGAAGACAAAAATCCAGAAGGACTGCCTTGTATAAATGGTTTTACCGCCTCTTGACTGTGCTCGTGCTCACCAGGTGTGACATCCACACACTCTCTCTCCAGGATTGCATCTCTGCCTGCTTCTGACTCAACTAAGACATTTCTTTACGTGCTCTCCCACTTGTCGTGCTATGTTTCTAATAATAAACGTTGTGCCTGCATTTACAGTTTCTGCCTCTGTGATAAATGCATTTTTCACTGGAGGCAATGACCCATGAAACAATAGTGTTCAGTCTGTAGCCCTTGCTAGTCTCCTGGCTAGGATTCCGGGCTCTCATCCAGGCTACCCAGGTTCATTTCCTGGGCAGGGAATTAAGGTGTCACTTCACTCAACCACTCACTGCTGCCTCACGAGATCACCCCCCTCACCTTGGCCTTGCATGGACAGCGCCTGGACAGAGCTTCCATCAGTCAGTCAGGAAGGACCCTTTCCAGCTTCTTGGGACCTCAGCCCCATGGATGTGGCACCACCTTCCTCCAGAATATCTTTCCACCCCAGATATCAGCACCAACGGGATGCTTTTTTCCCAAACAATGTGCTATTGTTACTTATATGATAAGTGTTTTTCTGTCTTTGTATTAAAATTGGTGAGTTGATCGTGTATTTATTTCCAAACTGTTGGAGGTTTACCTAGGATCCCATGTTCCCTGCAGGCAGCTTCCAGGAAGCAGAGGGAGAAGAGATGTGAACAAGGACCTGGAGTCTCTCCCCTGCCCTGCAGTGTGCTCGGTGCTCAATAGACAGCAGCCGGTAGGTGTAGCTTGCGATGAAGATGATTCCCTTTGTGCGTTGAGTTTTTGAGAAAGTCAAATGTGCCTTGACTCTCTCCAACTGTTTCTAGTCACTACTCTGTGTTGCCACTTTCAAATACAAGATCTGATTTAGTTTCCAAGGCTCTTGTGAACATCATGGAGGGGTTCCCCCAGCTCCCTCCAGTGCTCTTTCTGCCCTTCCCTCTGCAGTGATGCTACCCATAGTCTCGGCAAGCTGAGGACATACCCCTGCCTCCTGATGCCAGACACAGTCTCCCCCGGGAGGCCCGGCTGCCTCCACACGTTGGGACTTGCCTGAGCACCTGCACAGGTGCCCTTAGGCTCCCCGACAGCCATGAGCTTCATGAGGGCAGGTATCAGGCAAGCGACAGTGAGAGGACAAGGGCAGTGGGAGTTTTATTCATAAAATCTAGCTAGGATACGCACAATGCCACACTTTTCACTTCCAAGGAGAATTCTGAGGTGTGTGAATTCAAGTTCAGTGCAGATTTTGCCATTGTGGTTTCCATAACCCCTCCTCATCTATGGCTTTAGGGTCTGACCACCTGGATAAGCTCATCCATTAGGTTAAGTGCACAGCCACCAGTTTCAAAGAAGACACTCTTTTAAAAGCCTACCAAAAGTTTGGGGGTGCTTAGCAAGACACCTGCAACTATATTCTCCAAGACTGAGTAGATTGTGCAGCAAACCAAAGTCCGCTCACCACTCCCCATTTTGAAAAATTTTGGTGTACCTAGATCAAGTAGCATAAACAGGTGTCTAACTGTTCCTGAGCATAGTGTAACTTCCCTTTTTGCCCCAGGAAATTTATCTAGGACAGAAGACGATCTTCTAATGTGTATGTCCCATTTCAGATTTTCTTCTCACCCATAAGACACTGTGTATTCCTTTGGCTGCTGCCACCATCCACCCTCATCACAATCACCTCCCAAAGAATGAACCCAGCTTCAAAAGCCCCAAACCACCCTGGCCCAGGCACCGACACTCAAGTGCTCCTCCTGGACCCTGCCCCTGGTTGCCTTGTTCCTTGGAACTAGGGGATGTCTGTCCACCTTCCTCATGTGACTTCAGTTCTTAGATCATCGCTCTAGGTGTTAGGGTGTCCTGCTTCTATTGTCCCCACTGCTAACACAGGGCCTTCTACAGAGCACACGCTCCATGAAGTTCTGTGGAATAAATGAGCCAGAGCGGGACACTTATTAAGTCAAATCAGGCTTTTTGTAATTTCTTAAATAATAACTTGAAAAACTCCAATTGAACAGAGATAGTTTAGCTGTATAAAATGACAGACAAGAAGTACAGAGGAACTCACCTCAAATACATTTTATTTCTTAATTCTTACTACGTAATATCATATTTCCAAAATAGTTATATTCCAAGTGCATGTAATCTTCTTCAGGGTGACAAAATAAAATGAAAGTGTTCACAATCACTTTTACAAAACAGCAAAACTCTTGTTCTTGAACTGGTAAGCACAAACACACTGTGATCAACGTTACTGACATAGTTAGACACTGAAGCTCATTAGGCCTTCTATTAAAAGGAATAACATTTGAAAAATTTCTAAAGGAAACAGAAGTGGATCTCCATGTTACTGTAGAGAACAGGAAGCCAAAGATGCTACATATCAGTTCCCCCCACTGTCCCAGGCCATCATGACTAAGAAGGCTGAATGCTCCCTCTTCAAACACAGAGAGAAGGATGAGCCTCCCTTCCTACCCCCAGGACAAGCTGCTGGATGTGGGACTGAAAGGAGCCTGGCTGCTGCTCTGGCTCAAGGCCCCTCTTCCTCCTCCCTCACATCTATGCATACCGGGGTGGGAACAACCTGGGACCCCTTCCATTGACCCTGCGCAGACAGTCCTTGACTTTCTGCTTGCTGGTCTCTGCATAGGCCCGGGGACCCCACAGGAACTCGTAACGAGCAGGGTGGCTGTAAGGCACCTGCTGGTACTGCAGGTACCCCGCCTGCACCCACACTCAGGTCAGCAGCTCCTTGGGCTCCCCAAAGATGCAGTGCTCTATCCCAGCAAATATCCCCATTTGGCTGAGTGCACCCCAGACCTTCTCCTCACCGAGCTGGTCCCCTGCTAGGACAATCAGGCTCAGGACCGTCACCAGGAGGCCAGCCTTTGGTAGGCTCTGCCCATCCCATTGCATCTCATTGAGGGTGAGGCCCAGGGTGGGGACCATGACATAGATGTGCTCTCTGTGGTCCACCTCTTTCATATCCAGGCCAAAGGCCAGCTGCAGGCACTGTGTGGCTTTATGGAAGACCATTGGGAAGTGGGCCTGGTTATCCCTGAGGACCGTATTCAGCATTTCAGCCTGGGAAATCGGCTCCTTGGTGCCATACTTGAGGAGCAGGAACTCCAGGAGTTCACACATCATCCTATTCAGAGCCTGCCTAAGCAAGATCTCCGCATCTGTGGCGGCAGAGGAAGATGAGACTAGAGGGAAGGAGGCCAGAGGGGTTGAGGCATCCTCCGCCTCAGCCCCCAGGAGCTGTGCCTCCACTGGGCCCTCGGCCTGGATTTGGCCCTGAAGGTCTTCCTCAGAAGTGCAGAGCTCATTCGTTGGGAACACAGGCATGATGACTGGGGTCTTGTGCCCAGTGTGGGTGTGGCAGGGGGAAAATGGAGACCACTGACCTGGGAAAGAGAGCGAGTGTAAATGGTCTCCATTTTGAAATGTGCCACGGGTGGCTCTGACTGAGTCCACTTACTGGTCTTCCTTGAGGGCTGCTCTTGGGCGTTACAGGGGCAATCCTCCTTGGTGATCAGTCCCCTGTCAAGTGAGGAAGAGAAATTCCAGCTCAGGGTGCAGCCAAGTACAGCCTGGGGTTCTGGGGCTGACAAGGTGGGGGTATTAGGGCCTTTTGAGGTCCCCTCTGTTCTGGGATGGGGAACCTCTGTGCACACTCAGGACACCCACCTCACCTTTACTCCTGGTAGTCCTGTGACCTCAGAACACGGACCTCAGACCTCAGTCTTCTCCTCCTGGTTCCTGGAGCCCCTGTGAGACAAATGGAGGGGGCACCTCGAGGGTAGACTCTGGCACAGACCTAGGCCTTCTATGCTGGTAGGAGGGGCTGACTCTGTGAGGTCCCCCCAGATCTGGGATGGCTAGTCCCTTTGGGGCTCACGTGTAGTGCTCACTTTTCCACTGGAATGGCCCGGACCTTCCCCCTTTGGGGGCCTGCAGGGAAACTCAGAACAAGAGCCACATCTGGACAAAGTTCCAGGGGGCCTGATATGTGGCCGCACCTGCCTAGGGCGTCCTGCGGTTCCTAGGCTGGGGAGATGCTGGGTCACCAATCCTCACGTCCTACCGGGCCTCCCAGCACTGAACAGAGGGGTGGGCATCTGCTGAGTCCTCCCTCGGTATCCGGGAAGTCTAGCTTCTGCAGACCTGAAGCCTCCGCCCTACACCAGAACATCTCACATTAAGGCCCCTAAAAAAGAGGTGAATAAGCTGCTCACCCCACTCTGGGGCCTCCAAGACCGTCCCCTGCACCACCCTCCCTGCCCCGGGCAAGAGCAAGGATCCCTCCCTGCGTTAGGGTCTAACAGCCTCAGTCCTTCCCCGCATGGAGCCTAGACTCCCGGCAGGACCCGCGATTGTCCTGTCCGCCATGTTGGAACGCCGCCATATTCACCAGGTCCTCAGGCTCTCTGAGACCGGGGTGTCAGGAAATCCTGCACACGGTCAACCCGCCCAGAGACTACCAGGGTCCCCTCTGTTCTGGGGTCGGGCTCCCCTCCTTCCTCAGAGTCCTCGCCTTGATTCCCGGTAGGACTTGGGCTCTGTCCTCTCCCTACGTGAGGCGTGGCTCCTCAGACCAAGTCCCCAGTCTCTCTGAGACCTGCATGTCAGGGAGTCAGACAGGCTTAGTGTGCTCTTCTCACCACAAGGGGTCCCAGGGCCAACTACGGGGGCGGGGATCTGTGGGGTTCCTTCGGTCCTCACGCAGGGACCCCTCAGTCCTCCTTCAGGCACCTCACCTCGCGTCCAGTCAGGACCTGGGATTCTCGCCTCTCCCCACCGGAAGCCCCGGCCCCTTATACCAGGGCCCGCCTCTCCAAGACCCGGATGTCAGGAAGTCGGACCCTGAAGGTTTCGCTCGTTCTATCCCAGGGACACTCTGGACTGCTAATAGAGACGGGCTACTCTGAGGTCTCCTCTGATTGTGGTCCACGATACCCTATTCCTCCCTCAGTGTCCTCAACTTGACACACACAGGACCTGGGAATTGGCCCACCTGAGTCTCGGCCCCATACGCGAAGTCTCCAGTCTGAGACTCGGATGTCAGGAAGTCTGCCCCTTGTTTCAGGACCCCAAGCTGAGACCCGGATATCAGGAAGTGAGACCACGCATGCTGGATTCAACATATCGCAGGGCAAGCATCCCCGCAGACCTCCCTCAGGGTCCTCACCCAGACTGTTTCAGAACCTAAGACCCTCCTCTTCACCCTCTGAGGCCCCTCCCTTATATCAAGTCTCCAGTGTCTCTGCGACCCTGTGCTCATGCCGCCACCAGGGTCTCCCAGGGCTGACAGCAGGTGCCAGGACCTGTGGGGATACCTGTGTCCTCCCTCAAGGGCCTCATCTTGAGCCCTGGAAGGTCCAGGGATGTCCCTATGTTGACCCGAAGCAGAACCCTCACATCAAGGCCTTCACTGCCCTGAGACCCCAGGAGGAGACTGTGGACATGATATCACGGCTCCAAGCCCAGGGCTTCCCAAAGCTGAGATGATCCCACAGGGGTTCCTCAACCTTCTTTCTCTTTGTCACCTTGACTCCCAGCTCACCTGGGCACCGCCCTCAGCTGCCAACTTTGCTTGCCTTAGAGCCAGCATCCCCCCAAGCCGGGACCCCTGAGAGGCAAGCAGGAGAGGGGGCTGGTTCCCACAAGCCTGTCGGGGTCTCCCAGGGCTAAAAGCAGTGATGACCTGTATGTCCTGCACTCCCAGCGCCCCCCTCAGGGTTTTGCCTTGACTCCTAGCACAGCTGGGCTCCTTCACTCTGCTGACCTAAACGCAAGCTCCGTGAGCCAGGCCCTCATTTCTCCCCTCCCAGGGGGGTCAGTGACATCACATCTGGACACCACACCCATGGTCCCCCATGGCTGTCGGGAGGGCGGCACATGCATCCCTTGGGGACTCTCGGTCCTCACCTCGAGTCTCTGCAGGACGTGGGCCCATCCCTCTGTCCACATGAGACTGTGTCCTCAGACCGACTCTGACTTCCTGAGTCACTGAGGAAGTGGTGGAGGAGGGGTGGCTCGGCCTGACAGCCCAGACTGGGGTCTCCAGGAGTCCCAGTAGGAATGGAATTGTATTCTATGAGAACCTCTGTTGCGGGGTGACTGGACCCCCTCATCCTCATTCAGGAGGGGGACTCCTTAACACTGGAGAGAAGGCTACAGTCCCAGGACAGATGCTGGATGGGGGCCTGCTGTGCCTATGACCATGTGGGAGCACAGGGAACCACACATCTTCCGTGGGGGCCCGTCAGCAGTCACCATACTTGGAAAACATTTTGTGTAAAATATTTGGCTGAGTCATGGAAGGTGATTTAGGGAAACCCTTGGTTTGATGATTAGATAATATTACCTGTTGGTGGTTGTTCATTTGCTCAATTGTGTCCAACTCTTTGCAACTCCATGGACTGCAGCATGCCAGGCTTCCCTGTCCTTCACTATTTCCCAGAGTTTGAAAAAATTCATGTCCATTGAGTTTGTGATGCCATCCAACCATCTCATCCTCTGTTGTCCCTTTTTCCTCCTGCCTTCAATTGTTCCCAGCATCAGAGTCTTTTCCAATGAGTTGGTTCTTCGCATCAAGTGGCCAACGTATTGGAGCTTCAACTTTAGCATCAGTCCTTCCAGTGAGTATTCAGAGTTGATTTCCTTACGACTGACTGATTTGATCTCCTCGCTGTCCAGGGGACTCTCAAGAGTCTTCTCCAACACCAGAGTTCAAAAGCATCGATTCTTCACCATTCAGCCATAAGAGTTGATCCTGTGGGAGTGCTGTCCTTTTCACTGTTTAATCCTCATTCATATTGATGAATACATTTCACATGTCTATGAGGTGTCTGTCAGATTTGTATGTATATATGTGTGTAGATTATACGTTTCCCTCATAACTCAGTTGGTAAAGAATCTGTGTGCAGTGCAGGAGACCTGGTTCAATTCCTGGGTTGGGAAGATCTGCTGGAGAAGGGAGAGGCTACCCAGTCCAGTATTCTTGGGCTTCCCTTGTGGCTCAGCTGGTGAAGAATCGACCTGCAATGCGGGAGACCTGGGTTCAATCCCTGGGTTGGAAGGATCCCCTGGAGAAGGGAAAGGCTACCCACTCCAGTATTCTGGCCTGGAGAACTCATGGGTTCACAAAGAGTCAGACATGACTGAGTGACTTTAAGAAAGAAAAATGGTTATACTCTTGCCTGGAAAATCCCATGGACTGAGGAGCCTGGTGGGCTCCAGTCTATGGGGTCACCAAGAGACGGACACGACCCAACTCCTTCACTTTCATTTTCACTTTCATGCATTGGAGAAGGAAATGGCAACCCACTCCAGTGTTCTTGCCTGGAGAATCCCAGGGACAGGGGAGCCTGGTGGGCTGCCATCTATGGGGTCGCACAGAGTCGGACATGACTGAACTGACTTAGCAGCAGCAGCAGTGCTTATATACTCATACATGTACAAACTACAGTGTATGCACTAAACATGTATATGTGGGTGTATGTTTGGATTTTTAGCTATATATTAATTCTTGGGCTACACTGCTTTTGCTCAATTGCATCAGTCATGTCCAACTTTTTTGCAGCCCAGACTGTAGCACACTAGCTCCTCTGTCCATGGGATTCTCTAGGCAAGAATACTGGAGTGGTTTGCTATTTCTTTCTCCAGGGGATCTTCTTGACCTAGGGATTGAACTCGAGTCTCTTGAATCTCCTACATTGCGGGCAGGTTGTTTTACCATTGAGCCACCATATATATACTTAAATTGTTAGAGTATCTGCTATTACTATGTTTCAATCTAGCTGATATTCCAGTCCTATATTTAGTCTCTTCTTTGTACCCTATATTTAGTCTCTTCTTATTCCAAGTCCTGAATGATGATGCTGTGAAAGTGCTACACTCAATATGCCAGCAAATTTGGAAAACTCAGCAGTGGCCACAAGATTGGAAAAGGTCAGTTTTCATCCCAATCCCAAAGAAAGGCAATGCCAAGGAGTGCTCAAACTACCGAACAATTGCACTCATCTCACACGCTAGTAAAGTAATGCTCAAAATTCTGCAAGCCAGGCTTCAGCAATATGTGAACCGTGAACTTCCTGATGTTCAAGCTGGTTTTAGAAAAGACAGAGGAACCAGAGATCAAATTGCCAACATCCGCTGGATCATGGAAAAAGCAAGAGAGTTCCAGAAAAACATCTATTTCTGCTTTATTGACTATGCCAAAGCCTTTGACTGTGTGGATCACAATAAACTATGGAAAATTCTGAAAGAGATGGGAATACCAGACCACCTGATCTGCCTCTTAAGAAATCTGTATGCAGGTCAGGAAGCAACAGTTAGAACTGGTCATGGAACAACAGACTGGTTCCAAATAGGAAAAGGAGTACGTCAAGGCTGCATATTGTCACCATGTTTATTTAACTTATATGCAGAATACATCATGAGAAATGCTGGACTGGAAGAAACACAAGTTGGAGTCAAGATTGCCGGGAGAAATATCAATAACCTCAGATATGCAGATGACACGACTCTTATGGCAGAAAGTGAAGAGGGGCTAAAAAGCCTCTTGATGAAAGTGCAAGTGGAGAGTGAAAAGGTTGGCTTAAAGCTCAACATTCAGAAAACGAAGATCATGGCATCTGGTCCCATCAGTGCATGGGGAATAGATGAGGAAACAGTGGAAACAGTGTCAGACTTTGTTTTTCTGGGCTCCAAAATCACTGCAGATGGTGACTGCAGCCATGAAATTAAAAGACGCTTGCTCCTTGGAAGGAAAGTTATGACCAACCTAGATAGCATATTCAAAAGCAGAGACATCACTTTACCAACAAAGGTTCGCCTAGTCAAGGCTATGGTCTTTCCTGTGGTCATGTATGGATGTGAGAGCTGGACTGTGAAGAAGGCTGAGCGCCGAAGAATTGATGCTTTTGAACTGTGGTGTTGGAGAAGACTCTTGAGAGTCCCTTGGACTGCAAGAAAATCCAACCAGTCCATTCTGAAGGAGATCAATCCTGGAATTTCTTTGGAAGGAATGATGCTAAAGCTGAAACTCCAGTATTTTGGCCACCTCATGCGAAGAGTTGACTCATTGGAGAAGACTCTGATGCTGGGAGGGATTGAGGGCAGGAGGAGAAGGGGACGACAGAGGATGAGATGGCTGGATGGCATCACTGACTCGATGGATGCGAGTTTGAGTGACCTCCGGGAGCTGTTGATGGACAGGGAGGCCTGGCGTGCTGCGGTTCATGGAGTCGCAAAGACTCGGACATGACTGAGCGACTGATCTGATCTGATCTGATCTTGTATCTGTTGGAGAAGGAAATGGCAACCCACTCTGGTGTTCTTGCCTGGAGAAACCCAGGGATGGCAGAGCCTGGCGGGCTGCCGTCTGTGAGGTTGCACGGAGTCAGACACGACTGAAGCGACTTAGCAGCAGCAGTCCATAGATATGGGAGAAGGCAATGGCACCCCGCTCCAGTACTCTTGCCTGGAAAATCCCTTGGATGGAGGAGCCTGGTAGGCTGAAGTCCATGGGGTCGCTAAGAGTCGGACACAACTGAGTGACTTCACTTTCACTTTGTATCTGTTGAGATTGTACTTTTTAAAGAAAGGTCAGGCCTTTGCTGGCTGGTGTATCAGGTGGATATTTTTACAGACTCAGGAATTAGTTCGGTTCAGTTCAGTCACTCAGTCGTATCCAACTCTGTGACCGCATGGACTGCAGCACATCAGCCTCCCTGTCCATCACCCACTCTCGGAGCTTATTCAAACTCATGTCCATCGAGTCAGTGATGCCATCCAACCATCTCATCCTCTGTCGTCCCCTACTCCTCCTTCCTTCAATCTTTCCCAGCATCAGGGTCTTTTCCAATGCATCAGTCCTTCACATCAGGTGGCCAAAGTATTGGAGTTTCAGCTTCAGCATCAGTCCTTCCAATGAACATTCAGGACTGATTTCTTTAGGATGGACTGGTTGGATCTCCTTGCAGACCAAGGGACTCTCAAGAGTCTTCTCCAACACCACAGTTCAAAAACATCAGTTCACCAGGGAAGCCCGAACCTCAGCAAATGTCAAGGCTGCAGTGATGCCCAGTCCTTCTTCTGTGCCCTCATGTTCCACTGGGTTTTCCTTCAGCAGTATAAGGTTCTGGTTGTAATTCAATTCACTTTCACTCCCTCCAGGAGTCCGCAGCTAGAAACCAGGCTGTGCGTGTGCTAAGTCTCTACAGTCCTGTCTGACACTTTGTGACCCATGGACTGTAGCCCACCAGGTTCCTCTGTCCATGGGATTCTCCAGGAAAGAAAACTGGAGTGAGTTGCCGTTTCCTACCATGGGAGATCTTCCTGACCCAGGGATCAAATCTGCATCTCTCTGTCTCTTGCATTGGCAGGCGGGTTCTTCACCACTAGTGCCACCTGGGAAGCTTCAGAAACCAGGCTAGTCCTGCTGTATCATCCATCTCCAGGCAGCCCAGATCCAAATCCGTGCACCAGCCACTCCCCAGGCAGTTAGAGACCTGTCTAGCACATCTTGAGACAGTCACTGCCTGGAACAGGGCCCTCGGTGCCCAGCACTTGTGGTGGTAATTGCAGTCCACATCGGGCTCCTCAGACTCAGTTCACATGCCGAGAGAAGGGTGCTGCCTGCTGCTCTGTGCACAGTGAGAGCCCTCACTGGCAGCACGCTGAGCACAATCTTGGCTGCTCTGCTTTCTCACTCAAGTCCTTCTGATTGTGTTGCTCATCCCAGTGACTCCTCGAAATCCAACAAATTGTGCCAGCCCTGTGCATACAGCAGTGAATGGAAGGGGCAGAGGGTGACTTTAAGGAGTGCCCATCTGAGGATCCCAGATCAGATTGAAACAAACCTTGAATTCTCCCTGAATCCTTATCCTTCTGCTATGGCAGGATATTTGGGGGTGTTGACCAACAGACCCATGTGTTCTGCCCTTGCCCCAGGAGTTAGGGTCAAAGGTGGGAGGATGATAGAAACCCCAGGTCAGAGGAACGTGTGATACCTCGCTGGACTGTACCCTGAGCAGTGTTCAGTCTTAGAAGTCCTCTCCCACCAGCATGGCTCTGCTGTGGAATTGCCGGAGGCAGCCCCCTGTGCTTCCTGTGGCACTAAAGTAGCATAGGGAAGCAGCTGAATTTACCTGTGCTCCCAAGAAGAAGTAGTGATTGTGGCAGAGAAAGAAAAAGTCACCCTCCAAAGGATGTTGCTGTGGACGGTGTAGCTAGGAACCAGGCTATGATGACGACAACACCTTGGAAGCCAGCATGAAGATGTGATGTCTTTGAGGGCCAAATGGGATATACTGCTTCATCACAGTCCAGTGGATGCTGGCGTGTACAGTGGCCGATGACAGGGGCCAGATTCTCTGTTTCTCCAGATGCCAGGAAACTAAGCTTCACAGAATTTAGGTGATAGCCTGCTAGGAGGAGAAAATCCCAAGTTGCTGGATAGCAATAATTAGTCATTAGTAAGAAGTAACTGGAGCAATATGGAATTAAAATGTCTGTTCTCTGGTGGAGTCGAGTTTCCAGATAGGGCTCGTTTGTGGTAGGTCGAATTCTATATAGCCTTCAAGTTTTCTACCCCCCGGTATACATGTCCGTGTATAATCCCTTCTCCTTGAATATATGTTGTACGGGTGGAATGGACTACTTGTTTGTCAACAATAGTGTGTGGGGAAGGTGTAGGAATTTTGGCAGATATAATTAAGGTCCCTAATCAGATAACTTTCACTAAATCAAAAGGGAGATTATCCTGGGTGATTCTGACCTCATCAGGTGATCCTTACAAAAGAGGGCCAGGCTTTCCCTACATTAGAGAGATTCCCCTTGCTGGCCTTGATGAAGTAGACTGCAATGTGAGAGAACCTGTAAGAGGGCCGTGTGGCAAGGAACTGTAAGTGGTATCTAGGAGCTGAGAGCAATCCTTGGCTGATGGCCAGCAAGAAAATGAGGACCTCGGTCCTATACCCCAAGAAAATGAACTCTGTCAACAATATGAATAAGTTGGAAGAGAACCCAGGGCCTCAGATGAGAACATAGCCCTGACTAGCACATTGACTGCAGCTTTGTGAAACCCTGAGCAGAAGATCCAGTTAACCTGCACCCAGACTTCTGACCCAAAGAAGCTATGAGGTAATAAATGGGTGGTCTTTACAGCCACTGAGATTGTGGTTGCTAAGTCACTTCAGTCGTGTCCGACTCTGTGCGACCCCATAGACAGCAGCCCACCAGGCTCTCCCGTCCCTGGGATTCTCCAGGCAAGAACACTGGAGTGGGTTGCCACTGCCTTCTCCATTGTGTGAAAGTGAAAAGTGAAAGTGAAGTCGCTCAGTCGCGTCCGACTTGCAGCAATCCCATGGACTGCAGCCCACCAGGCTCCTCCTTCCATGGGATTTTCTAGGCAAGAGTACTGGAGTGGCTTGCCATTGCCTTCTCCGGAGATTGTGGTTACACAGCACTTACTGGTCCTTCTTCATTCATCAAAGACTCAGGCACCTGGCTCACTGGTGTCCTTGGCATCGTGAGTCCTGCATCATCCTGGGTGACTTTAGTGTCTACCTGGGCAGCCCATGCTACTCATAGCTCCTTGACTTCTCCGTTGCCTCTGCCATCTCTCTTCTCTGCACCTCAGCTCCCCAGCTGCACGGCCACATTCTCGACTTTTCATTCTCACGATCTGCTCCACCTCAAACATCTTAAACTTTGGGATCCCACTCTGACTAAAATCAGTTCTCTCATGCCCTCACTCTTAACCACTGTCACCCAAGTTGCTCTCTCAGGAGACCCCTGCATTTGCTCTCACTCTTGTCCTTCTGCTGCTACTTCCCAGCGAAATAATAACAAAACCAATAGAATTATGCCAACTGGTGCAAGTAATTTCCTATTTTAGCTTACCTTCAGCACAGCTCATCAATCTCATTGCATTTTGAAATGTTTTTAAGTTGTGTTTCTTTTCCAGGGTTACTGTGACTGAATACCACAAACTAGATGGCTTAGAACAACAAAAATGTATTCTCTCACTATATGGAAACAGGAAGTCTGGAATTAAGGTATTTGCAGAGCTTCGCACGTTCTGAAACCAGTAAGAGAAGGATCTTTCCTTACCCCATCCAGCTGCTGGTGGTTTACTGGCATTTTTTGCTATTCGTTGTCTTGTCGATGCATCATTCCAATCCTCCATCTTCAGGTCGACATTTTCTTTCTGTATGTGCCTGCCTTCTGTGTGCAAATTTCCCCCTTTTTATAAGGACATCAGTCACATTAGATTACATCCCACCTTACCGACCTGGTTTTGCCTTGATTACCTCTGTAAAGGCCCTATTTCCAGATAAGGTCACATGTTGAAGTATTAAGGATGAGGACTTCAACAAATCTTTATAGGGGCAGCGGGTTGTGGGCAGACACAATTTAACCCAGAATGAAGTCAGAGAGAACAAAAGGCACATGATACAAATCAAAGGTCCTATGCCCTTCCCATCAGCATCCCTTTCTCATTTTCAGCGTTTCTAGTTTCAGTTTGTCTGATAGTTTGCCTCAACCTTTGTGAATACTGTGCTTATATCTATATTAACTGTTTTATGTAGTTTTCAACTTTAGACATTCTCCACTGACTTCCTGCTATGCTAGATGACATTATAGTTCACTCATCCTTTTGTCTTTTTAAGTCTATATTTTAAATTTTTGATTGTGGTAATTGATCAAGCATACACAAAAGTAAAGAGTATAATAAAACTCACATGCTCATCACTGAAGTTCATCAGTTATGAACTCATGACCCATTTCTTTTCATCTCTCTCCCTACCATTTTCCCTTTCCCTCTTTTTTTTTTTTTTTTTTTTTTGAAAAATATTTATTTGAGTGCATCAAGTCTTAGTTGTGGCACATGGGATCTTTGTTGTGGATGTGGGATCTTTTGATGTGGCAGGCAGGCTTAGCTGCTGTATAGCTTGTGGGATCTCATTTCCCTGACCACGGATCAAACCCATGTCCCCTGTATTGGAAGGCAAATTCTTAACCACTGGATCACAAAGGAAGTCCCACATTTCTGAGTTTTACAGATACTGCAACTGCCCCAGAGGGAAAAGGCGAACTGCCTGATGACCTGACTGCAGCCATGCCATAAAATGCTTCATCTTGAGACAATCCTGAAAGGTTGTCCCTATGAACCATGAATGATGCTGGGATTCTTGGCCTGCAGAGAGGAATTCGATCCAGGGCCAGTGACAAGGCTTGATCTCTCAGAGCTTTTGTATAGTAACATTTTATTAAAGTATTAAAGAGACAGAGAAAGCTTCTGACATAGACATCAGAAGGGGGCAGAAAGAGTGCACCCTTGTTTGTTTAGAGTAAGAAGTGATATACCTTGAAGTGATATACTTTTCACTTGAAAAGGAAAAGTGAAAGTGAGATCGCTCAGTCATGTCCGACTCTTTGCGACCCCATGGATTGTAGCCCACGGGATCTTCCAGGCAAGAGTACTGGAGTGGGTTGGCATTTCCTTCTCCAGGGGAGCTTCCTGACCCAGGGCTCAAACCTGGGTCTCCCGCATTGCACACAGAGGCTTTACCTTTGAGCCACCAGGGAAGCCCTATCAGCAAGCTGCTCATTAGAGAAAGGAATGCCTCAAAACTGAGAGAGTGGCACCAGGCCCCTCACTCACAACATGCATTTGGAGATAGCATTGGCACAAGGTGAGTCATCCTGGGCCATAAAACAATTGACATGAATCTTGAAGAAAGGCTGGTTTCCAAGCAAACACATAGTTTCATTAACATAGCTTAAGTGAACATTTCCATGAGTAAAACATACTGGTTTGAGCCATTATCCCCTCTGAGTCTTGGGTGGAACCTACTTGAAGAAAGACAGAGTTTAAAGTAAATAATGAAATAAGTTCAATAACATTGCTTAAGAGAAGTATTTCCATAGGAACAACACACTGGTTAACTAAAGGTTTGAGAAAAGTTAAGTTCAGGTGGTAACAGGTATCATCATGGAAATGTGGAATTTTAAAAGAAACCTCCTTTTACTTTTGTATAGAGAAGGACAAAAAGTCTGACACTTGTTGTTTGTTTCCTCCTGCCCCTTAAGAGAGGGGGAAAAAAATTCTGACACTTGCCCGAGTCCACAGGTCAGAGATCAGAGGAGGTCCAGGCACTGCCAGGAGTCAAGGTGAGTAGGTTCCCCTGAGTGTACACCAGTGACTACCCATCCCAGAAGAGAGGAGAACCCAGAAGGCCCTAATCCCCCACTGTGCCAGCCCTGCAAACCTCAAGCTGTGCTGGCTGCCCCCTGGGGAGCCACCTCACATCCTCCTTTGGGTAACCAGGGTTCAGGCTGCTCAGGAGGAGCCCCTCTATGAGGCCCAAGAGCACCCCTCAAGCAGAGACCTATAAGTGGCCTGAGTCAGACAGCCCAGGGTGGGTTTCTCAGCCGAGGCCACTCACAACCTCCCCGCTCCCGCAGGCCCATGGTCCCCATCTGTCCCCCTGCCTCACTCCTATCTGCAGTTGGACCCCGGTGATCATGCCTGGGATGCATGAGCTCCACCAGCCTGAGAGACTCTTTCAGGATCTAAAGGGGACGAGGGTCTGATGGAGGCACACTTCATTTGGGGTGAGGAGAAGGAGGAGGAGGAGGTGGAGGTTGAGGAGGAGGAGCAGGTGGAGGAAGGAGATGCAGCTTCCCCCTCCTCCTCGCTCCCAGTCTGGGGCACCCTGGAGGAAGTGGCTGCTGCTGCAACACCCAGCCTCCCCCAGAGCCCTCTGGGTGTCTGCCCCTCTCCCACTGCCATGGCTGGCACTCTAGGGAGCCAATTTGAAGACCATGGCCTCAGCAGGCAAGATGAAGTACCAGGAAGCTCGCGTGACCCAGGAGGTGACAGGCCCCTGGTCCTAGATGCACTATGGTTGAAGAAGAATGAGCTGGTACGATTCCTGCTCAGCAGGTATCTCGCCAAGGAGCCACTCACAAAGGCAGAAGTGCTGAATAGTGTCCTCCAAGATTACCAGGACTACTTCCTGGTGGTCCTCAATCAAGCCTCAGAGTACCTGCAGCTGGTCTTTGGTTTGGAGGTGAAGGAGGTGGACCCCAGTGAGCACACCTATCTCCTGGTCCCCACCCTGGGCCTCACCCTCAAAGAGGTGCTGAGGGATGAGCAGAGGTTGCCCAAGGCTGGCCACAGGTGGTGATCCTGTGCCTGATCACTGTGGAGGACAACCACTCCCCTGCAGAGGAAATCTGGGGAGCACTCAGCAGAATGGGAGTGTGTCCCGGGAGGGAGCACTACATCTATGGGGAGCCCAGGGAGCTGCTGACCCAAGTGTGGGTGCAGGAGGTGTACCTGGAATACCAGCAGGTGTCTGACAGCGAGCCTGCTCGCTACAAGTTCCTGTGGGGTCCCCGGGCCTATGCAGAGACCGGCAAGTTTAAAGTCCTGGCATATCTGAACAGAGTCAGTTGAAGAGGTCCCAGCTCCTTCCAGCCCCTCTGCAGAGGCTGCGAGGGAGGAGAAAGGGGGATTCTGAGCCAGAGCAGCCAGCCTGGCTCCTTCCAGGCCCACATCCAGCAGCTTGTCCTGGGGGGCATGAAGGGAGGCTGATCCTTCCCTCTGTGATTGAAGAGGGAACAGTCGGCCATCTCAGCAGTGAGAGCCCGGGCCCATTGGGGGAAGCCAGTGTGTGGCATCTTCGTGTTCCTGTTCTCTACAGTGACATGGAGACTCATCTCTGTTTTCTTTAGGAATTTTTCAAATGTTATTCATTTTAATAGAAGACAATGTGTTCCAGTTTCTAACTATGTCAGTGATGTTGATCACAGTGTGTGTACTTTGCCAGTTGAAGAACAAGAGTTTTCTTGTTTTATAAAAGAGATTGGGAATGCTTCCATTTTATTTTGTGGTCCTGCACAAGATAACATGGAAATAGAATTAGAAGGATTTTGGAAATGTGAATTTATTTAGCAGTGATATAGTTGGTGGAAGAATTAGAAAATAAAAAGTGATAGTAGTGAATTCTTGCTTCTTATACTGTTTGTGTGTCATTTTGTACAGCTAAGGGATCTTGGTTTACTTGGATTCGCCTGGGTTATCTAAGGAAGTAGCAATTAATCTGAGTCAAGCAGCCGACTCCTCACCAGCTCATTTATTCCAAAGACATTTAGGGAGCCTCTACTCCATGAAAGGCCCTGTGTTAGCAGTGGGGACACTGGGAGAAGCAGGACACCCCCACACCTGGAGCCATGGTCCAGGAGCCACAGTCACATGAGGTGTGCTGTGGGGGTGAGGGGAAACTCTGAAATGGGACATTGCTGTGAAGTGTCCTTTTGGATCTTGGATAAACCCCAGAGAGATCTCTTTCTGGGGCAGGATGGAAGCGGTCCTGGCTCTTGTTGCATTGCTGCTGACCACAGGGATGGAGTAGGTGTTTTCTACCCCGTATCTGGTAGGCATCCTGCCTAACTCAGGTCACACTCCCTTGAAGTGATGCCCAGAAATTGGTGTTAAGTAGCTTTTAATTATCTTGATTGTAGTTGGGCATTAAAATCAAAGACTCGACCTTTGTTGGTAGTGCAATGATGAAAAGTAAGGGTTGGGATGGAAGACCAGCTGGGACACAGGCAAAGAATGGTTCTTGCTTCTATTTCCTGGAGCAACTTGAGTCCTGCTGGAACCTCTCCGCCACACACAAATTTCACAGGTGCTCTAACTGGAAATGGGGCTTCCCGGGTAGCTCATATGATGAAGAATCTGCTTCCATAGTGGGAGACCTGAGTTCAATCCCTGGTCAGGAAGATCCCCCTGGAGAAAGACATGGCAATCGACTCCACTGTTCTTGCCTGGAGAATTCCATGGACAGAGGAGCCTTGTAAGCTACAGTCAATTGAGTGACAGAGTCAGACATGGTTGAGGAACTAACCCTATGGTATAAGTTGAAAAGCTTCTTAATTTATGAAACATCCTGTTGGCTACTGAGGAATTCCACATCCTCACTTCAGTTCAGAAGCTCAGTCGTGTCTGAATCTTTGCGACCCCATGACCCACAGCACACCAGGGCTCCCTGTACATCACCAACTCCCAGAGTCCACCCAAACCCATGTCCATTGTGTCGGTGATGCCATCCAACCATCTCATGCTCTGTCATCCCCTTTTCCTCCTGCCCTCAATCTTTCCCAGAATCAGGGACTTTTCAAATGAGTCAGCTCTCCACATCAGGTGGCCCAAGTATTGGAGTTTCAGCTTCAACATCAGTCCTTCCAATGAACACCCAGGACTGATCTCCTTTAGGATGGACTGGTTGGATCTCCTTGCAGTCCAAGGGACTCTGAAGAGTCTTCTCCAACACCACAGTTCAAAAGCATCAATTCTTCAGTGCTCAGCTTTCTTTATAGTCCAACTCTCACATCCATACATGACCACTGGAAAAACCATAGCCTTGACTAGACGGACGTTTGTTGGCAAAGTAATGTCTCTGCTTTTTTTTTTTTTTTTTAATCTGCTGTCTACGTTGGTCATAACTTTCCTTCCAATGAGCAAGTGTCTTTTAATTTCATGGCTGCAATCACCATCTGCAGTGATTTTGGAGCCCAGAAAAATAAAGTCTGACACTGTTTCCATTGTTTCCCCATCTATTTGCCATGAAGTGATGGGACTGGATGCCATGATCTTTGTTTTCTGAATGTTGAGCTTTAAGCCAACCTTTTCACTCTCCTCTTTCACTTTCATCAAGAGGATCTGTAGTTCTTCACTTTCTGCCATAAGGGTGATGACATCTGCATATCTGAGGTTATTGATATTTCTCCCAGGCAATCTTGATTCCAGCTTGTGCTTCTTCCAGCCCAGCATTTCTCATGATGTACTCTGCATATAAGTTAAATAAGCAGGGTGACAATATACAGCCTTGGCGTACTTTTTCCTATTTGGAACCAGTCTGTTGTTCTATGTCCAGTTCTAACTGTTGCTTTCTGACCTGCATTCAGGTTTCTCGGGGGGTTCGTCAGGTGGTCTGGTATTCCCATCTCTTCCAGAATTTTTTTACAGTTTATTGTGATCCACACAGTCAAAGGCTTTGGCATAGTCAATAAAGCAGAAATAGATGCTTTTTTGGAACTCTCTTGCTTTTTCCATGATCCAGCAGATGTTGGCAATTTGATCTCTGGTTCCTCTTCCTTTTCCAAAACCAGCTTGAACATCTGGAAGTTCATGGTTCACATGTTGCTGAAGCCTGGCTTGGAGAATTTTGAGCATTAGTTTACTAGAATGTGAGATGAGTGCAATTGTGCAGTAGTTTGAGCATTCTTTGGCATTGCCTTTCTTTGGGATTGGAATGAAAACTGACCTTTTCCAGTCCTGTGGCCACTGCTGAGTTTTCCAAATTTACTGGCATATTGAGTGCAACACTTTCACAGCATCATTTTTTAGGATTTGAAATAGCTCAACTGGAATTCCATCACCTCCACTAGCTTTGTTCATAGTGATGCTTCCTAAGGCCCACTTGACTTCCCCTTCCAGGATGTCTGGCTCTAGGTGAGTGATCACACCATCGTGATTATCTGGGTTGTAAAGCTCTTTTTTGTACAGTTCTTCTGTGTATACTTGCCACCTCTTCTTAATATCTTCTACTTCTGTTAGGTCCACAAGTCCTTGATTTATGGTCAATTACCAAAGAAGATATTTTAAAGCTCATTAACACCTTGGGTTCTGGATCTCTGGTACCAGGAAAGAGAGGGTAGTTCCATGGATTTCTTGGGCATCACTTCAAGGGAGTGTGATCAAAGTTCTGCAGGATTCCTAAAAGATATGGTGTGGAAAACACCTCCTTTGCCCCTGTGGTCAACAGCAATGTGACAAGAGCCAGGACCCCTTTCCTTGCTGCCCCAGAAAGAGATCTCTTTGGGGTTTATCCAAGATGCAAAAGGACACCTCACAGCAATGATCCCTTTCAGACATTCCCATCACCCCCAGGGCACAATGCAATATTGAGGGGTGCCACCATGCAGCCTCATCACAATCACCTCTCACAGAAGGAACCCAACTTCCCAAAGCCCTAAAGTGCCCTGGTTCATGCCCCAACCCCAGGGTGCTCCGCCTGGAGCCCTGCCCTGTGTTGCTTTGTTCTGTGGGGCTAGGGGATGTCACTCCAGCTTCCTTGTGTGGCTCTTGCTCTGAGACCATCACTCGAGGTGTGGGCGTGTCCTGCCCCTCTTGTGTCCTCACTGCTAAGGCAGCCTTTCAGGGAGCAGAGGCTCTAAAGGTTTTCAGAATAAATGAGCCAGTGGGCAAGGGCTCAGATTAATTGTCTGCTACTTCCTTAAATAACCCAGACAAATCCAAATAAACAGAGATAAGTTAGTTCCTGAGAGTGATACCCCAAAAGGACAGAAACATGAATTCACTATGATCACCTTTATTATTATCTAAATCTTCCCCCATCAATATTGCTGCTAGGTAAGTTCACGTTTCCAAAACTGTTCTAATTCCAATGAATCCCTTTCAGGGTCACAAAACAAAATGGAAGACTTCCCCATCTCTTTTACAAAAGAGCAAAAAACTCTTGTACTTGAACTGGGTAACTACAAACATTTTTGATCCTCATCATTCACAAACTAAGACATTAAATGTTATATAGCCTTCTTTTCAGAGAAGGCAATGGCACCCCACTCCAGTACTCTTGCCTGGAAAATCCCATGGATGGAGGAGCCTGGTAGGCTGCAGTCCATGCGGTCGCGAAGAGTCAAACACAACTGAGCTACTTCACTTTCACTTTTCATTTTCATGCATTGGAAATGGCAACCCACACCAGTGTTCTTGCCTGGAGAATCTCAGGGACGGGGGAGCCTGGTGGGCTGCCGTCTATGGGGTTGCACAGAGTCGGACATGACTGAAGTGACTTAGCAGCAGCAGTAGCAGCAGCCTTCTATTAAACTATCAAAGTTTGGAAATTTTCTAAAGAAAACAGAGATGAATCTCCATGTCATTGTAGAGAGAGGAATACCAAAGATGCTACACAGTGGTTCCCCCAGCTGGCCCAGGCCCTCACTTCTGAGAAGGATGACTGCTCCCTCTTCAGTCACATAGGGAAGGATCACCTGGCTGCTGCTCTAATCAGGCCCCCTCTTCCTCCTCCCTTGCAGACTCTGCAGACAGGGGTGGGAAGGCCCTCAAACCTCCTTTGGTTGACCCTCAGCACAAATGCCATGACTTGCGACTTGCTGGTCTTCCCATAGGCCTGGGGAGCCCACAGGAACTCATAGTGGGCAGGGTGGCTGCCCCCCACCCAGGAGCAGAGGAGGCCTAGAGAGATGCGGCCTCCCTGGCCTCGGCCCCAGAGAGCTGCGCCTCCACCATGCCCCGAGCCTTGCCTGGGTCCTGAAGGTCTTCCTCGTGCTTGCTTGGCTTGCTCAGCTCACTCATCTCGACCACAAGCATGATGCCTGGGATCAAGCCACAGACAGGAGTGAGGCGGGCGACAGCTGGGGACCACGGGCCTCGGCTGGGAGTCGTACCTGGGATGGTTTGACACAGGCCACTTAAAAGTCTCCTCTTGAGGGGTCCCCTCAGTCCTCCGTCAGGGTCCTCACCTAAACTCCTTCAGAACCTAAGAATCTCCCCTCCAATCTCTGAGGCCCTGCCCTTTACATCATGTCTCCAATGTCCCTGAGTTCGTGTGCTCATGCAGCCCCCAGAGTGGCCCCAGGCTGACAACAGGTTCCTGGACCTGTGGGGTTCCCTGTGTCCTCCCTCAGGGTCCTCTTCTTGAGCCCTGGTAGGTCCGGGGATGCCCCTTGTGTTGGCCAGAGGCAGGACCCTCACACCAAGCCATTACTTCACTGAGACCCCAAAGGGAAGTCTGTGGGTATGACATCAGGGCTCCATGCCCAGGGTTTCCCAGAGCTGAGATGATGCCCCTGGCCATCCTCAACCCTCCTTCTGCTTTTCACTTTAACTCTCAGCAGGTCTGGGTACTACCCTCTCACCCTGACTTTTCTCCCCTTAAAATCAGGCCCACCCCCGCCAGGACCCTTGAGGGGCAAGCAGGAGTAGGGGGCTCATTACCCCAACCCTGCCGGGGTCTCCCAGGGCTGAGAGCAGTGATGACCTGGATGTCCTGGGGCCCCAGAGCCCCCCTCAGGATTCTATCTTGACTCCTAGCACAGCTGGGCTCCTTCACTCTGCTGACCTGAACCCGGGCACCTGACCCAGGCCCTCACTTCTCCCCTCCCATTGGGATCAGTGAGTGACGTTACATCTGGATGCCACACCCCATGGTCCCCCAAGGCTGTTGGGAGGGCAGCACACGCATCCACTGGGGACCCTCAGCCTCCACTGGTCCTCACCTCGAGTCTCCACAGGACGTGGGCCCCTTCCTTTGCCCACCTGTGACTGCACCCCAAAGACCAAGCCTCTGAATCCCTGAATTCACTGAGGGAGTAAGGGTGCTTGGGGTCTCAGCCTGACGACCCAGACTGGGGCACCCAGGAGGCCCAATAGGGGTGGAGTTGTATTCTATGGGGCCCTCTGTTCTGGGGTGCCTGGACCACCTCGTCTCTCAGGAGAGGGCCTCCTTAATCCTTGAGAGAAGGCTGCAGTCCCAGCACAGTTGCTGCATGGGGGGCTTCTGCACCCATGACAGTCGGGGAGCACAGGTAACCACTCACCTTCCCATGGGGGCCCCTCAGCAGTCACCAGACTTTGTAAACTTTTCTATTAAAGATGTTTGTTTTAGCCAAAGAGGGTGAGGAGTGGCAGGTGAGTTAGCAAGAATTCAGCAGCTTGGAGATGGCCTTGGCCACTCATAGTGACTTCACACTCCTCCTCTGTGGGGTATCCCCAGGGTCGTCTCCTGGTGACTCTCTTCCACTGGTCTGCATGGATGCCTCTCCATGGGCCCTTCTTCTGCTGAGTGGCCAGAGGGGCTCTTGGAGGCCAAGAACTCCTTTGTTTTGGGTTTAAGTTCTCACTGGTTCGGCAACCTTAGACTCATCTACCAGAAAGGAGAGACATTCAGGGGGAGGGTGGGTGGCCGACCCGCCCTGCCGCTGGGGCCCCTGAGGGCCAAGGACTCAGCCTCACTGCAGTCCAGACCAGCCCCCATGATGGCCTGGCAGCCCCCAGCCCCTCTAGAACCCCCCAGAGCACTACTCAGAGGCTGGAGGTGCTGCCTGAGTGAGACTTGGGCATCCCCAAGTTTGCTGAGGGCAGAGGCATGCAGAGATCATCGACTGGGGGGTTTGCATGGGGCCTCAAGAGGCCCCCTGGCTGGGACCTCAGACCCTGGAGATGGGGACCTTCCCTCCCTTTTGAGAGGCTCAGTGGATGGCTGAGCACCTTGCTGCCCATTCACAGGCCTTGTTTGTGGGGTTGGGTGTGGACAAAACCAAGGTCATGGTGTCTCATCAGCCTCCCCTGCCAGTTTGTAGCTTGATTCATCCCAGGGCATTTCCTCATGACAATTCCCACAGAGTCCCAGGCGGTTCCTCCTGCAGAGAGTTGGCCCTCCAGAGCACCACCAGGTTTGCTCATCATAGGCTAAACCTTGTTTCTGTCATCCAGAAATCAAAGACTTCCAGCCTTCCCACCTCCTCCCTGTTTGGCCATGGCACCTCCCTGTGTGAAGGGACAGAGCAAGGGGGCCCAGAGGACGAAAGAGCCACTGAGGACCCAGGATGAGCTCTGGGCCGAGGGAGGCTCGGCAGAGCTGGTGGGAAGTGAGTTGGCCACGGATCACCGGCTCCCCGGGCTCTGCCCAGTTGGGCCTCCAGGGTCACCCTTGCCTAGTTGGAGCACTTGTGACGCAGGGCCCCTCTCTGAGACACCCTGTCCAGTTGAATTGCATTTCCACTCTCCTAGACACTGTCGCCTGTGTGGCCCCAGGGACAGAACTAATTCTGTGCCTCTGGAGCCGCCTGGCTTCTCCTCTGGTGACCTGGGCACACCTCGGGCTCGAGACAGTTTGCCTTTCCAGGGCCAGCCCATCAAGTCCATGCTCCCTCCCTACACTCCTGTGTGACCTTAGGCTGCCGCCTCTGCCTGGCCCAGGAAGACCCATGCTTAGTCCCTTCATTCTGCAGATATCAGTCAGAATCTACCAAGGACTGAGTGGTGGGAGTGAAGTACCACATGGGTCTCCTTTGATGTCAGGCAGCCTTGACTTTGTAAATAAAAGTTGCCTTTTGTGACAAGCAGATGACTTGAGATTGCAATCTGAACATTTTCACTTTCCGTATAGATTTACAGGTAACCAGGTGCCACACATGCTGAGGTTTCTGGGAATGTGGTTTTAAAAATAGCAGCATCTGCGTGTGATTCCAGGTCAGGAGGCATATGGAAGTCAAGACAAAAAAATTGAATGAAACCTTCTGAAAAGTTAAGCTGTTCCCCAGGCAGTGAACCTTTGTAACCGGCTGTGTTTTGTCTTGGAAGTGAGCAGCCTGGTTGGGCGTCACAGCAGCTCAGTGCTCAGGCTGACAGAGCCCTGGCCTGCACCACCCCAAGTCCTTTCTCAGGGGCCTCCTGTGCCTGCGCCAGTCTGCCAACAAGGGAGACCTGGCCTTCCACTTCCAGTGGACTGGTGTGTGCGCTCTCCCCTCTCCTGCCCTTAGAGCCCTTGTCTCTGCAGTGCAACCCTGGAGGGCTATTTGCTATGATCCTCAGGACAAACTCTCTTTTAAGAGAAAGCGTGTTATAAACTGGACACGCCAGCGAGCAGAGGGTGCTGAGGTGTGACACCCTCAGAGTGCTCAGCTGAAAAAGGAAAAGAAAAGAGAAATGAGAAAATGTCACCAGATGCAGGCCCTGCAATGAAGCCAAACCTCAGGCCTGCTGTCCAGACACCAGTGAGCCCCCAGACTAAACACCCACAGACCTCGGGCAGGGACCACGGGCTCCAGCCCTGTGTGTCTCAGGACAGGAAGGGCTCTTCTGGGGCCCCCGACAAGGGGAGGCTTAATTTCTCCTCATCTGTCAAGTGAGGAGCCTGCTGGACAGTGTCCCTGTTTCTATGAAGCCACTCTGCCAGGCTCTTGTCAAGCCCTTGATGGGTCTTTTCAATGAGTGGGTGCAGAGCATCTGAGGGGCTTCCCTGGGTGTGTACGGGGTACCTGCTTTGTGCCGGGGGTGGGCGGCCATCTGTCTTGCCTTCCCGAGCAAGCAGCTGCCTGAGGGGACTCAAATGCTCAGCCAGGCCCAGGATGGAGGTGCTGAAGAAGTGTGCCGGGTGGGAAATCCCTCGTGTTTTCAGGCTCCTTATTGCCATGCCGTGTTCTGACCACAGGGCCGCCTCTACCTGTCTGAATAGGGTGCATAGTTGGGGTCCTCTGGGGGCTCACCTGAAGGCTGTGGGGATTAGTGGAAAGAATGCCTGGAGATTATGGGAAAGAGGGGCTGCCTAAGCAATAATAGACGGAGTTCTGGGCCTGAGCCACGATTGGGAATCCAGACGGCGCACAGAGGCACCAGCATGGCCACTGGGAGCTGCCCAGGGAGCAGGCTGAAAATCTGGGTGGGCACAGTGGTGGGGCCAACCACCGCCACAGGAGGAGCCATCTGAGCAGGAGGCCAGGTGAAGCAGACTCATGGGCCCTTGATGGGCAGGGCCACCTCCATCAGGACAGGGATTAGAGAAACTGGAGCCTGTGTGCACTTGGGCTGCCAGGCATCAGGACCCATCAAGTGGTTAGGGACTTCTGTCCCAGACTAGCAGCAGGGCGGCATAGGTCCCAGCCAGGGCGGTGACGGGAAGGGGGGGGAGGAGGTTCCAGGTGGCCTGCAGTTTCCTGAGCACCCTCAGGGCAGGGTGACAGGCTGGCCTGTGTCTGCATAGTGCTAGGTATAGGAGGGATGCCCAGGGCTACTGGCCTGCCCTCCACCTGCCAAGACACAGACTTAATGCCCCCTCTACTCTTCATCTTCCCAAGGGGGTGTGGGCTGTTTCTCTTAAAAAGGGGACTGTAGCAGAACTGTAATGGGGTTCACCAAGAGAGAGAGTATAGCAAAATCCAAGTCTCAAAAGGCTTCCTGAAACCAGCACCCTCCCAGCTAGGCCCCTGGGTGCCCTCACCCAGCCATCCCCAGGCCTCATGGAGAAAGTGGGACCCTGTCCCACAGGACTCGGTGTCCCAGCTTGCCCATCCTCAAGACTCAGTAATTCATCACCTCTCGACCTTGGAAAATGACAGAGTGGCCCAAGAGTATCCGCACAAGGCCCAGAGAGGGGACTTGGCATTTGCAGCAGGCAGACTGCAGAAGCTTCCCTGCTTTCTATGCAGGTGTCGACCCCTGGTCTGCATTTCCTCGACTGACCAGGACTCTTCCCAGGAAAGGACCTGTGCTTCCCTGCACTAAACTTCTGCTCCACAGCCATGGGAGTCATGTGCTTAGTCACTCAGTCATGTGCAACTCTTTGTGACCCCATGGACAATAGCCCGCCAGGCTCCTCTGTCTGTGGGGATTCTCCTGGCAAGAATACTGGAGTGGGTTGCCATGCCCTCCTCTAGGAGATCTTCCCAACCCAGGGATCGACTCCAGGTCTCCCGCCTTGCAGGCAGATTCTTTCTGGTCTGAGCCGTGAGGGAGTCATGGGGGTACACAAACCCCTCCCCCTGCCTGCCTCCGCCCTGGGCCCATTTGTGCCCTGGCTGGAGGAGAGGAAGGTCCAGCATTTGAGCAGTGTCATCTCTTTCCCCGATGTGACTGCGATCTAAGGGCCCATGGGTCAGCGGTACAGAGTGACACCTGGCCCCCGGGTATCCTGACCGGATCCCTACTGTGCATTCAGCTCACCTCCGGCATCTCCCACAGACATCCCCACCAGAGAAAGAGAGGAGGGGCAGTGACTTCTTTGTGCTGAGAATGCTCAGGCTCTCCCCCTCACAACTCCCCAACACAGCACTGGCAGCTCCAGCAGTCATGCCGGTCCCCAGTCCTGTCTTTACACACAGCTTTCCCTGCAAGCCGGCCACTGTCCCTGGCGGCCCTGAGGTTTGGACCCACCCCACCCCCAGGGCCCAGCAGGTACTCTGCCCTTCACCTTGCTCAGGACACAGACAGGTGGCTCCTCTGTGAGCAGGGTGGTCAGGCAGAGGGAGATGAGCACATCCTGACATTCTGCTGAATCCATACAGGCTAAGCTGACAGAAAAACCTCTTCATGATGTCTGTCTCAAATACCTTGTCTGAGCCCACCCTCTCCAAAATGTTCTCAAAGAGCTCCTCACTGATGCCTATGCAAGTGCCATCTTCTTCCCACCAGATGGACACAAAGTGGTGACTGTTGATGATGGTCCTCAGCTTCCTGGGAAAGGGGAGGGAGAGGAGGCTGCCCTCTCCCCTAGGCAGGGCACCACACTCGGTTTGCAGGCTCTTCAACAAAGGCTCTTCCCTCAAAGCCTAAAAAGTGCTCTCTTCCAGCAGCAGCCTGAAGCTGCAGTGGCCCATGGGCATGAGCTGGGCCAGGATGACTGAAAGGTCCACAGGGAGGGGCGCATCTCCCTGAGCCGAGGGCCAGAGGCCCTGTGTTTGGGAGAAAGGGAGCCCCCTCAGAAGCCGGGCATCCCATCCTTCACGGGGCCCTCCTTGTCCATAGCCACATGGAGGGATGTGCGTCCCTCCTTCTTGGAAATGGGACAGTGCAGTGGCCAGGACCAGTCCAGGCTCACAAGGGTGCTTGGCCCATCACCAAAGGCCTCTGCTTCCTCAGGGCTAACATCACAAGGCAGTCATTAAGTGAACTAATAAAGAGCTGGCTGCACCCAAGCTGGTCAGCATGTCAGCCTCCTGGTTCACACTCATTATGGCAGCAGGCACCATGACACTTGTGCATGGGTGTGAAGTCTCAGGCTGAGCACTCATGCAAACCGGGCATGGCCTTCTGGTCCTGGAGCCCTGAGGTCAGGGAGACATGCACCAACAGACGTGTGACCCTCAAAGTCAGCCCCTCCTCTGTGTTCATAGGTGCCTTGAGGGTTCGGCATGGCACCCTTGTGCTCAAGCACAGCCATGACCAGGATGGGGGTCTGCGGTCAAGGGTACAGCCACCCGGCCCTCTGTGCACTGTCGCTGGCTGGGCATCCAGTCCCCTACACAAGCCCCTGCTGCAGGAGCGGCCACCTGCCTACAACCTGCCATCAGTCTGCAGGAGCCCCAGGATGGGGGCTGTGGAGGTGACGAGTGAGATCCTGGGGACACAGGAGGACAGGCCACCATCCTCTGGGCTCCGCAGCCTGCCCATGTCCACCCCAGGCCAGCCTTGCTCTGCACACCATGGTCCCAGGAATGTGGGAGGAGGTGGTCACCCTGGGCCTTCATGCACAGTGTGGCTTCCTTTCCCGTGACTGATGTCCACGCAACCTCTGTCCAGCTCTGTGTCCAGGCTGTGAGAGCTGCCATCCTGCTCTTGGGCCTGGTGCTCTAGCATCAAAGTGGTGGCCATGCAGGGCAGGCCTCATGTGCAGCCCACCCTACTAATGCCCCACACTCCAACTCTGTTCCTGGGGTTGAGGATCTTCCTGAGACTTCCAGAATCAGAAATGCCTCTGACCTTGTGGCGTCAGCCATCTGGGACCCAGGGACTCAGCCCAGCGGGTGAGAGAGAGGGTTCGGGTGAGGAGATGCCATGGCAGGCACCACAGCACTGCTGATCCCCAGCTGCCTGGCTCACCCAATCTAAGACTCTGCTTCCCCACATGGGTAATCCTAGGGGCACCTGCCTCACAGGGTGCTGAGGACTTGGAGGAGGTACAGGAGGTGGCGAGGGTGCTGACACTTAAGACTGCCACGTGGTTATGGGGAAGTATGCTATGTCTCACAGCAAGTCTACATCTAAGGTGCATAAGCACTGATCTCCCAGTGGACCTTGGTTCCATGCTGGAAGCCTCCCGTCACAACTGAGGGGTGGGCTTCCTTGTCGATTCTTGCAAATTGGGGGCTGAAACACCATCTGAATTAAATGTTTCTGGACACAGCTCAGGCGAGCTAGATAGCATTGCCCAGTGTTTCCCTTAGACAAAAGCCCTACTCAGTGCCCTCTCATGTGACCCACGGATGCCTCAAACCCCTGAAAAGCTGAGTTCCATTTTAGACTGTCTGGGATGCCACAAACACTCTCGGCTGCCTCCTCAGCTTTCCGGATTGTGGCAGGGTGCTCCCTGCCAATGGCTGAACCCCTGGGCCCCCATTTTCCTCTCTGTATGTTCTGGTTGCCCCTGCATACTCCTGAGACATGCTCACCCACCCCTGCTCCCCTTGGCTGTCCATGGCAACTTGATTTTCCATTTTGTTCTGGCCAAGAGACCTCCCAGCATTCTGGTCCAGAAAACTACTAGAGCTCGTCAATGAATTCGGTGAAGTTGCAGTGTACAAAATTAATATATAAAAATCTATTTGCATTTCTGTACACTAACAGCACATAGCAGAAAGAGAACTTCAGGATATTACCCATTTACCATTAAATAACCCCATTTAACTTCATCAAAAAGAATAAACTACCTAGAAATAAACCTACTTAAGGAAGTAAAAGACCTGTACTTGGACAACTGTAAAATATTGATGAGAGAAATTGAAGACAGCACAACAAGATGGAAAACTTTACCATGTTCTTGGATTGGAAGAATCAATTTTGTAAGATCACTATACTACACAAGGCAATCTATAGATTCAAATTACTAATGGTATTTTGCATAGAACTATAAATTTGTATGGACACTTAAGACCCCAAAGAGCCAAAACCATCTTGGGAAAAAAGAACATAGTTGGAGGGACTTCAGTGGTGGTCCAGTGGCTAAGACTCCATTCTCTCAATGTAGGGGGCCCAGGTTTGATCCCTGATCAGAGAACTAGATCCCACATGCAGCAACTAAGAGTTAGCATGGTGCAACAGAGATTCACATGCCACAACTTAGAGTTCATGTGCTACAGCTAAAGACCCTACATGCCACATCTAAAAAGATCCCAGGTGCTGAAACTGAGGATTCCGAATGCTGCACCTGAGGATCCCACATGCCTCAATGAATATCAAAGACCCCATATGCTGCAACAAAGACCAGACACTGTAAAATAAAGTAAAAAGAAAAAAGAACAGAGCTGGAGGAATCAAGCTTCTTGACCTTAGACTATACTACAAAGCCATAGTAATCAAAACAGTATGGTACTGGCACAAAAACAGACCTACAGATCAAGGAAATAGGATAGAAATCATAGAAACAAGCCTATGCACCTATGGTCAACTAATCTACATCAAAAGAGGCAAGAATACAGTATACAGTGGACAAAAAGACAGTCTCTCTAGTAAGTGGTGCTGGGAAAACTGGACAGCTGCATGTAAAAGAATGAAATTAGAACATTATCTAACACTATATACAAAAACAAACTCAAAATGGATTTGAGACCTATGTGTAAGATTGAATATGAAAAACTTCTGGATGAAAACTTGGGCAGAACACTTTTTGACATAAATCACAACAGCCTTATTTTTGGATCCATCTCCTAAAGTAAAGGAAATAAAAGCAAAAATAAACAAATGGGCTTCCCAGGTGGCAGTACTGGTAAAGAACTTACTTGCCAATGCAGAAAACATAAGAGATGAGGGTTCGATCCCTGAGTTGGGAAGATACCCTGGATAAGGGCATGGCAACCCATTCCAGTATTGTTGCCTGGAGAGCTCCATGGCCAGAGAAGCCTGGTGGGCTACAGTCCATAGGGAGGCAAAGAGTCAGACATAACTAGAGCTACTTAGCATAGCACAGGGACCTAATTAAACCTAAAAGCTCTTGCACAGCAAAAGAAACCATTGAAAAATGAAAAGAAGCTACTGAATGAGAGAAAATATTGCAAATGACTGATTTGGGGCTAATATCCAACATAGATAAATAGCTCAAAAACATAGCATCAAGAAACACACACACACACACACCCCCTTTAAAAATGGGCAGAAAACCTGAAAAGAAAATTTTCCAAGGTAGATATACAGATGGCTAACAGGCACATGAAAAGATGCTCAACATCACTAACCCATCAGAGAAATGGAAATCAAAATCACAGTGAGATGTCACCTCATACCTGTGAGAATGTCCATCATCAAAAAGAACACAAATAACAAATGATAGCAAGGATGTGGCAAAAACGGGAATATTTGTGCACTGTTGCTGGGAATGTAAATTGGTGCAGTCACTGTGGAAAACAGTAGGGACATTTTTCAGAAAACTAAAATTGAGCTATGTGACTCAGCAATTTCATTCCTGAGTATATATCTGAAAAAAAAAATCAAAAACACTAATTTGAAAAGATACATGCTCCTCAATGTTCATGGTAGAATTATTTACAGTTGTCAGATATGGAAGCAATCTAAGTGTCCATCAATTGGTGAATCTATAAATAAGGTGTGGTGCGCACACACACACACACACACACACACACACACACACACACACACATATACACACATAATGGAATACTACATAGACATAAAAATGAATGGAATTTTGCCATGTGCAGCAACATGGATGGACTTGGAGGTCAATATGCTAAGTGAAATGAGTCAGACAGAGAAAGACAAATACTCTATGATCTCACTTTGATGTTGAATTTAAAAAATAAAACAGACTAATAACCTCAGATACTCAGATGACACCAAGCTTATGGCACAAAGCGAAGAGGAACTAAAAACACTCTTGATGAAGGTGAATGAGGAGAGTTAAAAAGCTGGATTAAAACTCAACATTCCAAAAACTAAGATCATGGCATCTGGTCCCATCACTTCATGGCAAATAGATGGGGAACCAATGGAAACAGTGACAGACTTTATTTGCTTGGGCTCCAAAATCACTGCAGATGGTGACTGCAGCCATGAAATTAAAAGATGCTTGCTCCTTGGAAGAAAAGCTATGAACAGCTGAGACAGTGCATTAAAAAGCAGAGACACTACTTTGCTGACAAAGGTCCATCTAGTCAAAGCTATGGATGGTTTTTCCAGTAGTCATGTATGGATGTGAGAGTTGGACCATATAGAAGGCTGAGCACCGAAGACTTGATGCTTTTGAACTGTGGTGTTGGAGAAGACTCCTGAGAGTCCAGTGGACTGCAAGGAGAGCCAGCCAGTCCAACCTAAAGGAGATCAGTCCTGGGTGTTCATTGGAAGGACTGATGCTGAAGTTGAAACTCCAATACTTTGGCCACCTGGTGCAAAGAACTGACTCATTAGAAAAGACCCTGATGTTGGGAAATATTGACTGCAGGAGAAGAAGGGGAGGACAGAGGGTGAGATGGTTGGATGGCATCACCAACTCAATGGACATGAGATTAAACAAGTTCCGGGAGATGATGAAGGATTGGGAAGCCCGGCGTGTTGCAGTCCATGGGGTCATAAAGAGTAGGACATGATTGAACAACTGAATATTAACTTAGCAGATGCTGAGTCACAGACACGGAGAACAAACTAGTGGTTACCAGTCAGGAGAGGGAGGGAGCAAGGGGCGAGATAGAAATAGGGGAGTAAGAAGTACAAACAATTATGTATAAAATAAGCTACAATGATATATTGCAAAACATGGGGAATATAGCCTATATTTTGTAATAGCTATAAATGGAGTGTAACCTTTAAAATTGTAAATCACTATATTGTACATCTATAGCATATAGTTCTGTATAGCCGCTATACTTCAATTTTTTTAAAAAGTGAGTTTTCTCAAATGGTTCTGGGGTTTCTAGAATTAGCTCTGTAATCTGCTTAGGTTTAAAGGTGCTAATGACTCTGTAGTAAAGACAGCATCAATAGTCTATGACAATAGGTTTATGGAAAATATCTCCTTTGGATATGCCTGATGAACCACCTAAAAGAAGTGCTGGGTGCAAGGTGTTCTGTGACTGTGTATATGACACTTTTTGACATTTTTGGAACACCGATAGATATGATGAGCTTCCTGATTGTTCCCAATGTAGTTGGAAAGAGTGGTGAAAGAAGCAATAAATGCTGGAGAGGGTGCGGAGAGAAGGGTACCCTCTTACACTGTTGGTGGGAATGCAAACTAGTACAGCCATTATGGAGAACAGTATGGAGATTCCTCAAAAAACTGGGAATAGAACTGCCTTATGACCCAGCAATCCCACTGCTGGGCATACACACTGAGAAAACCAGAATTGAAAGAGGCACGTGTACCCCAATGTTCATAGCAGCACTGTTTACAATAGCCAGGACGTGGAAGCAACCTAGATGCCCATCCACAGATGAATGGATAAGCAAGCTGTGGTACATATACACGATGGAGTATTACTCAGCCATTAAAAAGAATACATTTGAATCAGTTCTATTGAGGTGGATGGAACTGGAGCCTATCATACAGAGTGAAGTAAGCCAGAAAGAAAAACACAAATACAGTATACTAACGCATATATATGGAATTTAGAAAGATGGTAACAATCACCCTGCTTATGAGACAGCAAAAGAGACACTGATGTATAGAATAGACTTTTGGACTCTGGGACTGGGAGAGGGTGGGACGATTGGGGAGAATAGCATTGAAATATGTATAATATCATATCTGAAACGAGTCAGTCCAGGTACGATGCCCGATAACAGATGCCTGGGACTGGAGCACTGGGATGACCTGGAGGGATGGTGTGGGAGGGGGGAGGGAGGAGGGTTCAGGATGGGGAGCACGGGTATTCTGGTGGCGGATCCATTTCGATGTATAGTAAAAGTAATACAATATTGTAAAAAAATAAAATAAAATAAATGTGAAAAAAAAAAATAAATATGCTTTTAGTAAAAAAAAAAAAAAAAAAAGAAAAGGATTAGCTCAGTTTACAGTAAAAAACCTAAAAGATTCTACATGTACCCATAAGGAGACAGTTATCGCCTGTAGATACAGGGTTGAGATTGCTAATGATCACATGCAAACACTCATCCTGCAACTGGTTGAATTACAGTGGACGTTGAATTCTGCCACTAGAGTGTTTCCTGGTAAAATGAAGGTGCTGACTTGGAAAGAATTGGATTCTGTACACTGTGATAGAGCTGTGTGGGGAGATCCTGAGGAAGCTGGGAACACTGAGCCCATCAAGTCTGGTGAGTCATCCTTGCCAGTAGAAGAATCCTCCCCCACCCTCAGTTGGAAGCAGCTTCCTGACCCCAGTGGAATCAGCCTCCCCACAGAAAGCTGCTGCTGCTGCTGCTAAGTTGCTTCAGTCATGTCCGACTCTGTGTGACCCCATAGACGTCACCCCACCAGGCTCCCCTGTCTCTGGGATTCTCCAGGCAAGAACACTGGAGTGGGTTGCCATTTCCTTCTCCACCACATAAAGCTAGATCAGGTCAAAATGATTCACGAAGCATAGATTCTGCATTTAATATTGCAACTCTGGGTTGCAATATTAGAAAGCACTTTTATTAGTTTGTCTGGTTGGTAGAACTATGGACCAAAAGTTGGCCCACAGTCAGTGAGCTGGAAATGTCAGCCCTGCCTTGGTTTAATACAGAGGAAGGCATTCAGAGGTTTAGAGATTTGACTGTTAGTGTGGATTTGGCATTGAAGACATAACTCATCCATACCGGGAGAGTCCTGAAGATGTACCTTTCACCAAGACTGTGAGGGGAGACCCAGCACCCTTGAAGAACTCTGTGATTGCTCTTCTCTGCAGGCCAGAACTCACAGTAGGAACTGCAGTCACTGAACTGGGAAACCTAAATGCAGTGGAGTATTTAGATCCCCAGATGGCAGGAGCCAAGTGGGAGCACACAACCACCAAGGGCCAGGTGGGCCTGGTTACAGTAATGGAGAGAAGAGTCAAAGCACCAATCACAACAGGCTGACTTGGGCAGCTCTATGGTTTTATCTAGTTGCTCATGATCTTCCTAGAAGTAAGAGTTAGAAAGCCCAGTAAGTTCTTGCTTGGTCTGTATAAGCAGAGATGTCACAGGTCAAATGATCAAAAGTCTACTCTGAATCACAAAAACAGAGAGTCACAGTCCTTTGATCAATTCCCAGACTTGAGCCATTAAAACTCTCAGAAGAAAATGTGGAGGTACAGTTCTATAATATCAGATTTCAGAAATGGATTCGTAGGTGTGACACCAAATGCATGAAAACCAAAATGAAAAAAGACAATGTGGGTGAACCTTGAAAACATCATGCTAGGTGAAGGAAGCCAGCCACCAAAGGCCACATATTATGATTCCATGTATATGAAATATCCAGAATAGGGAAGTCTACAGATAAGGAAAGAAGATTAATGGTTACCTAAGGCTAGGGGCTTCCCAGGTGGTGCAGTGGTATAGAATCTGCCTGCCAATGCAGGAGACATAGGTTGGATCCCTGGCTTGGGAAGGTCCCCTGGAGAAGGAAATGGCTACCCACTCCAGTATTCTTCCCTGGGAAACTCTATGGACAGAAGGGCCTCACAGGCTGCAGCCCATGGGGTTGCAAAGAGTCAGACATGACTGAGTGACTGAACACAAACACATACAAGGTTGGAGGGGGGCCGGGGGGAGGTGGTGGTGGATACACTGTCTGTGAATGTCCATCCACTTGGGTTCTTACTGGTGTGCTGGATATTTTCTAAAATTGATTGTGGTTATGCTTGTCTGGCTCTCCAAACACACTAACATTGACTGCATTTTACACTTTTAATGGACGAATTGTGAGCTATATGAATTTGTATTAATAGACTTATTTCAAACCATATTTAAAAAGAAGAAATAGAATATCTAAATAAAACTATTAAGTCAGGATTTGGGGGACTTCCCTCGTGGTCCAATGTTTAGGAATCCGCCTGCCACAGCGGGGAATGAGGGTTTAATCTCTGGTCTGGGAAGATTCCACATGCCATGGAGCAACTGGGCCCATGTGCCACAGGTTCTGAAGCCCGTGCACCCTACAGCCCGTGCTCCGCAACAAGAGAGTGGTCTCCACTAGCTGCAACTAGAGAAAGCCTGCGGGCAGCAACAAAGTCCCAGCACAGCCACAAATAAATAAAATTCTTTAAAAATTAAGGATTTTGAATTAGTACATAAAAATTCTTTCCACAAAGAAAAGCCCATGTTCAGATGGCTTTACTGGTGAATTCTACCAAACATTAAAAGAATGAACACTGATCCTCACACACTCTACCAAAACATTAAAGAGAGGGGAAACACGTCCCAACTCATTCTATACAGCCAGTATTATATACCAAACTGAATAAAGTCAGCACAAGGAAAGACAACCATAGACCATGACAAAGGTACAAAGTGCTCACCAATATGCTGATCAACTGGATCCAGCACCACACAAGAGGGACGATGCACCATAGGCAAGTTGGGTTTATCCCAGATATGCAGTTGTTTTAACATGTGAAAATCAATTAATGCCATATATTATATTAATGGAAGAAAGTACAAAAATCACAAGGTTACCTTAATATATACAGGAAAAGCATTTGGTGAAATCCAATACCATTTTATAACAAAAAATGTTCAGTGAGTTAAGAATAATAATTCCTCAACCTGATAAGGGTATCCATAAATAAAAGCTTACAGCAAACATCATGCTCAATACTAAGATGTATTGAATGATACACTGAAAATGAGTGAAGAGTAAATTCTCTGGTATGTAAAATATATGTCGATACAGTTGGTAGATCAGTTGTTTGTCTTGGTCTCATGGGTGCTATTTCTGACTGGTAGAGAGAAAGAACAACTACCAGGAACTTACGGCTTGCCTCTCTGGAGAGTACCTGAACTTGGTAGCTTCCATCACCGTGGCCCTTTCTCTTCCCTTCACCCTTTCCCACCCACTGCCTGTTACCCACAGGTACCATCTTGGCTGGGCGCTGTGTGACCCTGGGAAAGGACAACAGAGAAAAGCAGAGGGAGTCGTATGTGGGGGAACGGGGCTGGGAGATATGTCAGTATGAGAGAATGGATGCTTTTAGAATTTCTGCAATGGTTGCCAGCCATTTAAAACTGGGAGCGGCAACATCAAACTCTGGATTTACAGCTTAATTAAAAAATGGTTCAGGGGAACACTGACAATACTTGGCCCCTGTGCTGAGCCAGTGTTTCCCCTGCAGCTGGGCAGCTTCATTCATTTTTATCAGCCACCGAGCTCCCACCAGCATCTGCATTTGTGTGTTCCTTTTGTCTTTCCCTGCACCACAACCTTCTGTTCTGGCCACAGAATGACCCTACTGGGACTTCTCACATAGGACTGCACTTCACAATTCTGGGTTAGTGGTACATGCAGTGACCTTCCCCTCTCTCTGCTATTGTTAACTCTTCCATGAAGCCTCCTCCCATTCTTCCATTCATATCTGACCTTACTCTTCAGTCTCTCCTCTGAACCTTGCTCAGATTTGAGTAGGCAAACTCCACCCCTGCCTCTTCCCTAGGTATTTGCATGCTGTTCTAGGGCCTCCACTAGACCCCAATGATGGTTTCTGTCTTACAGATTGCCACCTTGACTGCCATACCCCCTAGATACCCTGTACATAGTTCAGTTGTCTCTCAATCATGTCATACTCCTTGCGACCTCATGGACTGTAGCACGCCAGGCCTCCCTGTTCATCGCCAACTCCCAGAGTTACCTCAAACTCATGTCCATTGAGTTGGTGATACCACCCAACCATCTCATCAGTAGGTGCCTAATATTTTACAGACTGGATGGTCCCGCTGGCCTGGCCTAATGTTGAGGAAGGAAAGTTGCTATCACCATAGAAAAGATTCAGCACAGAAAATCATGGTACACTGACTCAAAGGAGCAGTGACAAGTGAAGGAATTCAGCAACAAAGACCACGGGAAAACACTCCTTGCTTGAACTGAGCTAAGCCTGTCCAGAGATATTCCCATTCAGAGATATTTCTCATTGTGGCTCAGCGGTAAAGAATCTGCCTGCAATGCAGGAGATGAGGGTTCAATCCCTGGGTCGGGAAGAGCCCCTGGAGGAGGAAATGGCAACCCACTCTAGTATTCTTGCCTAGGAAATCCCATGGACAGAAGAGCCTGATGGGCTGGGGCCCAGGGGGTCGCAAAGAGTTGGACACAACTGAGCAACTGAGCAGGTAGGATCTCACTCAAATTGGAAGTGGCCTCATAATGGACTGAAATGGGTGAATTTAACTCAGAGGACCATTATATCTACTATTGTGGGCAGGAATCCCTCAGAAGAAACGGAGTGGCCATGATGGTCAACAAAAGAATCCGAAATGCAGTATTTGGATGCAATCTCAAAAACGACAGAATGATCTCTGTTCATTTCCAAGGCAAACCATTCAATGTCACAGTAATCCAAGTCTATGCCCCAACCAGTAACGCTGAAGAAGCTGAAGTTGAACGGTTCTATGAAGACCTACAAGACCTTTTAGAACTAACACCCAAAAAAGATGTCCTTTTCATTATAGGGGACTGGAATGCAAAAGTAGGAAGTCAAGAAACACCTGGAGTAACAGGCAAATTTGGCCTTGGAATACGGAATGAAGCAGGGCAAAGACTAACAGAGTTTTGCCAAGAAAATGCACTGGTCATAACAAACACCCTCTTCCAACAACACAAGAGAAGACTCTGTACATGGACATCACCAGATGGTCAACACCGAAATCAGATCGATTATATTCTTTGCAGCCAAAGATGGAGAAGCTCTATACAATCAGCAAAAACAAGACCAGGAGCTGACTGTGGCTCAGACCATGAACTCCTTATTGCCAAATTCAGACTTAAATTGAAGAAAGTAGGGAAAACCACTAGACCATTCAGGTATGACCTAAATCAAATCCCTTATGATTATACAGTGGAAGTGAGAAATAGATTTAAGGGCCTAGATCTGATAGATAGAGTGCCTGATGAACTATGGAATGAGGTTCGTGACATTGTACAGGAGACAGGGATCAAGACCATCCCCTTGGAAAAGAAATGCAAAAAAGCAAAATGGCTGTCTGGGGAGGCCTTGCAAATAGCTGCAAAAAGAAGAGAAGTGAAAAGCAAAGGAGAAAAGGAAAGATATAAACATCTGAATGCAGAGTTCCAAAGAATAGCAAGAAGAGATAAGAAAGCCTTCTTCAGCGATCAATGCAAAGAAATAGAGGAAAACAACAGAATGGGAAAGACTAAGGATTTATTAAAGAAAATCAGAGATACCAAAGGAATATTTCATGCAAAAATGGGCTCAATAAAGGACAGAAATGGTATGGACCTAACTGAAGCAGAAGATATTAAGAAGAGGTGGCAAGAATACACAGAAGAACTGTACAAAAAAGAGCTTCACGACCCAGATAATCATGATGGTGTGATCACTGACCTAGAGCCAGACATCCTGGAATGTGAAGTCAAGTGGGCCTTAGAAAGCATCACTAGGAACAAAGCTAGTGGAGGTGATGGAATTCCAGTGGAGCTATTCCAAATCCTGAAAGATGATGCTGTGAAAGTGCTGCACTCAATATGCCAGCAAATTTGGAAAACTCAGCAGTGGCCACAAGATTGGAAAAGGTCAGTTTTCATTCCAATCCCAAAGAAAGGCAATGCCAAAGAGTGCTCAAACTACCGCACAATTGCACTCATCTCACACACTAGTAAAGTAATGCTCAAAATTCTGCAAGCCAGGCTTCAGCAATATGTGAACCGTGAACTTCCTGATGTTCAAGCTGGATTTAGAAAAGGCAGAGGAACCAGAGATTACATTGCCAACATCCGCTGGATCATGGAAAAAGCAAGAGAGTTCCAGAAAAACATCTATTTCTGCTTTATTGACTATGCCAAGGCCTTTGACTGTGTAGATCACAATAAACTGTGGAAAATTCTGAAAGAGATGGGAATACCAGACCACCTGATCTGCCTCTTGAGAAATCTGTATGCAGGTCAGGAAGCAATAGTTAGAACTGGTCATGGAACAACAGACTGGTTCCAAATAGGAAAAGGAGTACGTCAAGGCTGTATATTGTCACCATGTTTATTTAACTTATATGCAGAGTACATCATGAGAAATGCTGGACTGGAGGAAACACAAGTTGGAATCAAGATTGCCGGGAGAAATATCAATAACCTCAGATATGCAGATGATACCACCCTTATGGCAGAAAGTGAAGAGGAACTCAAAAGCCTCTTGATGAAAGTGAAAGTGGAGAGTGAAAAGGTTGGCTTAAAGCTCAACATTCAGAAAACGAAGATCATGGCATCTGGTCCCATCACTACATGGGAAATAGATGGAGAAACAGTGGAAACAGTGTCAGACTTTATTTTCTGGGCTCCAAAATCACTGCAGATGGTGACTGCAGCCATGAAATTAAAAGACGCTTACTCCTTGGAAGGAAAGTTATGACAAACCTAGATGGCATATTCAAAAACAGAGACATCACTTTGCCAGCAAAGGTTCGCCTAGTCAAGGCTATGGTCTTTCCTGTGGTCATGTATGGATGTGAGAGCTGGACTGTGAAGAAGGCTGAGCACCGAAGAATTGATGCTTTTGAACTGTGGTGTTGGAGAAGACTCTTGAGAATCCCTTGGACTGCAAGGAGATCCAACCAGTCCATTCTGAAGGAGATCAGCCCTGGGATTTCTTTGGAAGGAATGATGCTATAGCTGAAACTCCAGTATTTTGGCCACCTCATGCGAAGAGTTGACTCATTGGAGAAGACTCTGATGCTGGGAGGGATTGAGGGCAGGAGGAGAAGGGGACGACAGAGGATGAGATGACTGGATGGCATCACTGAATCGATGGATGTGAGTCTGAGTGACCTCCGAGAGCTGGTGATGGATAGGGAAGCCTGGTGTGCTGCCGTTCATGGGGTCACAAAGAGTCAGACACGACTGAGCGACTGATCTGATCTGATTTGATCTCATTCCTTCCAACAGCAATGCTCTCCTGACGGTGGCTGGTAAGTGGCGTATTGGCAGCTGGGGGAGTGAAAGGTGATCTGCCCTGTGCAGCCAGTGCTTGCAAATCTGACAATCACGTTTTCTGACAACCCCATGGGCAAAGCGCTACTTCCCCCTCCCACTAGGACAGGCTAGAAGGCAGGGTTGACTTGCAGAGCACAGAAATCATTGTTGATTGCCTGTCTCCACCTGAGAAACCACCTGGAGAGTAGGAGAATGCCAAGAACAGAGGTTTGGAGGTGGGGTGGGGGCTGGGAAGAGAAGTCTTAACTTCTGTTTTCCTTTAAACCATTAAGATCATTTTTTTTCTCCGTGGTCCCTACTCTTCAGTCATGAAAAAATTTCTTCTCCAAAGTGAATGAAATCATGCTCCTAAGGAACTGACAACGACTCTTGCCAGGTGAGTAACTAACTGGAGCTTCTACAAAGTCTCCACTGAACAAATCAGGCACGATTTCTTCTTGACTATGCGTGCGTGCTAAGTTGTTCACGGACTGTAGCCCAGCAGGCTCCTTTGTCCATGGAATTTCCCAGGCAGGAACTCTGAAGCCAGTCTCCATTTCCACCTCCAGGGCATTCTCCTCGACCCAGGGATCAAACCCGCGTCTCCTGCAGCTCCTGCATTGCAGGCCAAATATTTACCACTGGGTGGCGGTAGGGAATAAAGAACCCGCTTGCCAATGCAGGACACGACTGAAGCGACTTAGCAGGCACGCAGGAGACACTGGGGAAGCCACTCCTGACCATGGAAGACACAATGGCCCTGCATTCACAGACTCTACAAGGCAGAGGACCACAGCACAAGGCGCAGTGAACACGTGGTGACTTGTCCCCTCCCCCCTCCTGAAAGTGAAAGTGAGTGTCAGTCGTGTCAGACTCTTTGCCACCCCATGGAAGCTGCCAGTCGCCTCTGTGCATGAAATTCCGGGGTTGCCATTCCCTTCTCAGGGAACCTGGTTCTCTCGCATTGCAGGCAGATTCTTTACCATCTTAGCTACCAGGGACGCCCCTCCCCAGTCTGGGGACCTCGTTAATATGCAGATCCTCGCTATGTAGCTGGGTGGAGCCTGTGATCTTGGTTCTCTTCTCTGCACCCAGGTGATGCGGTGCTGCTGGTCCAGAACCACTGGTGAGGAGGGCAGGAGTTGGGGTGGGGGGGAGGGTGGGTTGCCGTGGAGACAAAGCCGCCAGAGTGGGCCTTGGCTCACCCCAGGCACAGGTGGGTGCACCCTGGTGGTCCTTGAGAAGGCTTGGAATTTGTTCAAGCTACCCTGGCCTGTCACGGCTACTTTTGGCTCCTCCCTTCTTAGAGATCAGAGATTCATTCCCTGGTGTCTCAGAATCATGGGAAAGCACCTGCCTGCAGTGCAGGAGACCAGGGTTCGATTCCAGGGTCAGGAAAATCCCCCGAAGAAGGGAATGGCAACCCATGCCAGTGTTCTTGCCTCAAGATTTCCATGGATGGAGGAGACTGGCAGAGAGTCGGACAGGACTGAGCGACTTTCACTTTTCCTTAAAGATCCACCAGAGGATGGTTACGGCCCTGGAAACGGTCAGTGTGTGCAGGAAAATGTCAGTGTGTAGTGTTGGGCACGGGATGGGACGGGCTGCGACTAGATATGACCTCCCCAGTGTGTCCTTCCCCGACGTGCCAGAGAGATGAGTGGGATCGTTCTCAGGGACGCCCTGGGAACACAGGGGAGACCCCACACCTCTCCCCAGTCTCTCTTCTCAGGAAACCCCGGGTCCCCTCGGGAGGTGCTGGCAGTGCCTGACCATTCTCCGTCAGGGTACCGGTATCTCCGCCAAACGGGCACACCCTTGGGCCCAAGCGAGCAGGCCCCCAGAGGTCCTGGCCCGCCGAACTTTCCTCCCTGTCAGGGCGTCTCTCCACGGGTGCAGGTGGCAGCCCACACCGCTCTCTTCGCTGTCCCTCCTTCAGGATGTGTGGCGCCCCCTCGGCGGCACCATGCAGGCCCTGGTCTCCCCGGGAACCAAGGCCATCTTCGTGGCTCTGTTCCTCTTCGCTATCCTGCTCATCCTCTGCGTGATCTTGTGGTACATTTGCCGGGACCTGTATGATGATTACATCCGAAGCAGGTAAAGCTCTGCCTCAGCTCCCTGCGGCCCCAGCCCCGTTACCCTGCTTTGGTTCCTGGAATCTGTGTCTCTTCCCAGGACCCCAAGCTCTTCCTATGGATTCTGTGTTGCTCCCCGGAACCCCAAGCCCTCTCCCAGTCCTGCATCCTTCCCTGTACTCTGGGTGCCCCCATCTCTGACTCTGTGCTTCTTTCCCAGAAGGCTTGCCATTCCCTTGTACTTGAAGTTTCTTCCCTGGACCTGGTGCCCCGCCCCCAGATTCCTTGCCCATGACCCAAGTCCAAGCTCCACCTCTCACCCCACGAGTTCTTCCCCCGGACCCAGCGCCCATTCTCAGGACACTAGCACCCTCTCTTAAGCTCGGCATCACTTCCCTGCACCCCGTTGCCCTCCCCGGACCCCTGAAGTCCTCTGGGAAATCCCCAGGACTCCATGTTCTTCCAAGACCCTGTGGTTCCATCCTGATCTGTGATCCTGAGCCCTCTCCCTGGAGCCCCCTCTCTTCCTTGGAGCACTCTCCCCTCCCCCAAGCTCCGAGGCCGTCTCCTTATCTCTGAACTCTTATTGCCCCTACTCCCCACCACAGCCCCACATCCTCTTCTGACCCCACACTCTACAGCTTTCTCCAGACCCTGGAGAAACCCAGTGTCTTTCTTCAGAAACCTATAGCCCACTGCCAGCACCCCTCATCCTTCCCCTGGCCCAGAGCCTCCCTCTCTCATGACCTTCCCAGGATGCCTGGGCCTTCTCCCAAGTTTATGCCCTTCCTGGGGTCCCTTGCCCTTCTCTGGATTTTGTGCCCACCAAGCCCTGTCCCCACCCCCAGTACCTGCTCCCCTTTCTAGCTCCTGACAGGTACACAGGCTCACTTCACTGCCCCCTCCCACTCTGCTGTTGGATTTTGTGTCTGAGCAGCAGGTGACTGAAGGCCAGTGGGGGGAATTCTGGCGGCCAGGGGCCTCCTGTCCCCACCCTCCCCCACCCGAAGCCTTTCCACACTGCCCTGCTTGTTCCTGGCATGGATGTGCTGTTCTCCCTCTCACAAGTAGAACTCTGGGGTTGCTCGAGCCTGTACATCAGCAAGCAAGTTGTGATTTGACACATCACTCCTGTGTCCTGAGTTGCCTCGAATGAGATTCAGTCCCACAAAGAGGTTCCTGACACTGTGGCTGAGCATGGCCCGGGAGATTAAAGGGTGCACCAGGGATGAATTCTCTGGTGGACATGGAGTAATAGAAGCTGGACCACGCTAGTTAGATCAACCACTTCTAGTTCTGCTCTTCTGATGGGGCAGATCCATCTGTGGGCAGATGGTCAGTCAGAACATGACCAGGTGGACACTGGGGCATCATCCACTGAGGCTGCTCTGGGAGAAGCAGGTGGGAACTGGGCAGGGAGTGCAAGGCTGCTGCCGTTGGTGCTCTTGGCATCACTCAGACATGAAGGCAGACCCAAAGACACGGTTGAGTAGAGACCTGAAGTGAGTTCACTCCAGATTCTCCCTGGAGAGGCCAAGGGTGTCAGAAGGAAGGAGTACTGCATCTCCAGTGGACCCTCTGGATGGACATGTGTAGGGTGGTGCAGGTGCATGGTGTGAGAGCTGGATTCCCATTCCAGACCAGCTGCTTGTCAGCTGTGCCACTGTGCACATTACATCTCCAAGCATCTATTATTTTATCTGTAAAAGAGAATTAATGATGGTGTCAGGCTCATTGAGAGGAATACATGAAATAGTCTATTTAAGCTGATAAACGGTCTTACCTGGAGAAAATCTGCAATGAGCCGTGGTAGTTCTTGTGGATTGCCAACCGGCCTCTAATGATAACCTATTGTTTCACTTATTTTTGAGGCATAAGTTACATGGAGTAAAATTCACTATTTTCAGTGTACAATGCTAAGCTTTGACAAACACATTAAGCTGTGTAACTACCAGTGCAAGCAGGATATGAATAACTTCTATTAATAGCCTAATACTAAAGATACTTTCCTCATAGTGGTTTTGATTTGCATTTCTCTGATAATGAGTGATGTTGAGCATCTTTTCATGTGTTTGTTAGCCATCTGTATGTCTTCTTTGGAGAAATGTCTATTTAGTTCTTTGGCCCATTTTTTGATTGGGTCGTTTATTTTTCTGGAATTGAGCTGTAGAAGTTGCTTGTATATTTTTGAGATTAGTTGTTTGTCTGTTGCTTCATTTGCTATTATTTTCTCCCATTCTGAAGGCTGTCTTTTCAGCTTGCCTATAGTTTCCTTTGTTGTGCAGAAGCTTTTTAAGTTTGATTAGGTCCCATTTGTTCATTTTTTATTTTATTTCCGATATTCTGGGAGGTGGGTCATGGAGGATCCTGCTGTGATGTAAGTCAGAGAGTGTTTTGCCTATGTTTTCCTCTAGGAGTTTTATGGTTTCTGGTCTTACATTTAGCTCTTTAATCCATTTTGAGTTTATTTTGGTGTATGGTGTTAGAAAGTGTTCTAGTTTCATTCTTTTACAAGTGTTCGACCAATTTTCCCAACACCACTTGTTAAAAAGATTGTCTTTAATCCATTGTATATTCTTGCCTCCTTTGTCAAAGATAAGGTGACCATATGTGTGTGGATTTATCTCTGGACTTTCTATTTTGTTCCATTGATCTATATTTCTGTCTTTGTGCCAGTACCATACTGTCTTGATGACTGTAGCTTTATAGTAGAGCCTGAAGTCAGGCAGGTTGATTCCTCCAGTTCCGTTCTTCTTTCTCAAGATAGCTTTGGCTATTCGAGGTTTTTTGTATTTCCATACAAATTGAGAAATTATTTGTTCTAGCTCTGTGAAGAATACCGTTGGTAGCTTGATGGGGATTGCATTGAATCTATAAATTGCTTTGGGTAGTATACTCATTTTCACTATATTGATTCTACCAATCCATGAACATGAGGTACATGAGGTACCATTACACGCCAGTCAGAATGGCTGCGATCCAAAAGTCCACAAGCAATAAATGCTGGAGAGGGTGTGGAGAGAAGGGAACCCTCTTACACTGTTGGTAGGAATGCAAACTAGTACAGCCACTATGGAGAACAGTATGGAGATTCCTCAAAAAACTGGCAATAGAACTGCCTTATGATCCAGCAATCCCACTGCTGGGCATCCACACTGAGAAATCCAGAATTGAAAGAGACACATGTACCCCAATGTTCATAGCAGCTCTGTTTACAATAGCCAGGACGTGGAAGCAACCTAGATGTCCATCCACAGATGAATGGATAAGCAAGCTGTGGTACATATACACAATGGAGTACTACTCAGCCATTAAAAAGAATACATTTGAATCAGTTCTAAGGAGGTGGATGGAATTGGAGCCTATTATACAGAGTGAAGTAAGCCAGAAACAAAAACACAAATACAGTATACTAACACATATATATGGAATTTAGAAAGATGGTAAAAATAACCCTATTTACGAGACAGCAAAAGAGACACTGATGTATAGAACAGACTTTTGGACTCTGGGACCGGGAGAGGGTGGGATGATTGGGGAGAATAGCATTGAAATATGTATAATATCATATCTGAAACGAGTCAGTCCAGATATGATGCCCTATAACAGATGCCTGGGACTGGAGCACTGGGATGACCTGGAGGGATGGTGTCGGAAGCGGGGAGGGAGGAGGGTTCAGGATGGGGAACACGTGTATACTGGTGGCAGATCCATCTCGATGTATAGTAAAAGCAATACAATATTGTAAAGTTAAGCAAAAAAAAAAAAAAAAAAATACTTTCCTTTCCATGTCTTTAAGTCCAAGAAAAGCAGCATCTAAAGCTTGTTTTAAAGAAGCAAGGGCAATATTCACTTATATTTATATTCAATATAAATGTTCATTACATGTTTGATATTTTAGTGGTTTGAGATTTGCATGGTACTGGTTTACTGCCCCACCAAAATGCTTCATTGCTTTTTTCACCAATATTCATGATACACTACAAAGAGATTTTTTTAATATTACCCAAGCAATAAATATACTTTCTTGAAAAAAAAAAAAATCATACAGCCCAGAAATGAAAGGAGCAATCATTCCACATAGCCCACCCCCATCCTCCTTCCCAGAGGAAGTAACACTGGTAACCATTCAGTACTTCCTGACTGTCTTAGAGACAGGGCCCTGCCCCCCTGTCTTCTCCTCCTGCCCTCAGACACTGCTGGGAAAGGGAAGCCTGTGATCCAGGTCTGTGAGCAGATTGCTTTGAGTTTCTTTTGTGAAATCCTCTGATGAAAAGTGCTACATGAAGTGCAAAGACTATTTTTAAGAGTCAGGCCGGAAGCACTGGGCATTTGCATAGAGGGCAGAGGAGGCACAAGGTCCACATTTCTGGGTGGCCCACTTCTTGACTGCCCACTTCCCCGGGAGTGGCAGGCAGCTCCGTGCCTGTTGTTCCGCCCTTTAGGCTGCAGGGTAGAGCGCCAGAGTGGCTGTCCAACGCTGCTGATGTGGGCTGCATTTGAACTGGAGACTTCCTCCCCTTACCTACAGAAAGCCCAGAGCCTATCTCAGTGGTCCTGTCAGTGCTTCTAGATAGTTCCTCATCAGCAGTGTGGAGGACAGATTTGAGGTCCTGGGAGTAGAGAGCAGTTAGAAGACCAGAAAGAATGAAGGCCTGAATTCAGCCCGTGGCCATGGGAGAAAATGGGTTCGAGACATCTCTGACTTAGAACTGGGGGACCTTGGTGGCTGGATGAGTGTGGCGGCTTAGGTACTGGCGTGGGTGGGAGAAGGAGAAGAGACACAAAGCCGATCCAGTTGTGGCCAGGTAAGAGGCCATTGACCTCATTAACATGTCACGGGCCCTGGGCACAGAGGTTCCCTAGGCCTGTGTCCCTGGCTCCTGATAACATTGCCTCCTTGATTTTCCTTCCTCTCATCCTACTGCCCAATGTGTCTAACCAAGGGCCTGGCTCAGAGAAATAGCTCAGAGAGCAGTAGCCTAGTTATATCTCTCAAGGATTCGCTTGTAGCTTTGGTTTCTGCAGAGGCCACTGGCTTTGTTCTCGCTTGGCGAAGTTATTTGTGCCCACAGATGGGGTCTACGCAAAGCCTGTGGCATGTTGACCAGAATATGTGTGAAAGTCAGCTTGTACACATAAACAGGTCCCTGCCTCACTGTGCAAACCAGAGCCTCCCCAGCTCCTAACTCAGCTTAAAGAACAGCCTCTGAACCAATTACGACTATGTGTTCAAACCTTGGGGTGTGACATGGATTCTGGAGTTTTCCTTCTTCCAGTCCCTCCTCGAGAATCAACTTGTGCTGTGCAGCACTGACAGGGGATTTGAATCCCTGAAGCAGGTCAGTGAGCTTAGAACTTCAACTCCCCCATCCCCAAAGCCCCACACAGATGTTATCACGCTACAGTGTTGATCCAAGGCTGGCCTCCCCTACCATCTGCTGGTGCTTGTTCAGGGAAGTTAGCAAACACAATGGGTGCTAGGGAACCACACGTTTGGGGTGCTGATGTCTCTCTTGGCTCTGCAGCTGACAACCAATCAGAGGATGCCTCACACAGGCCTTTGGAATATCTGCCTTTTTGCTATGTCCCTTCAGCCTGAACAGCAAGACCCCTGGGAATTCTGCTGCCCTGTCATGGATTGGAGGCTGTAGGTGAGTTGCAGCTGCTATCAGAGACAAGCAAATGACTAAAGCTGTAGGTTGCACTTTCTTCATATCCTTCCAAACGTTAACCAGTTAAAATGTTATATCCTCCGCTAGGTGTTGTATCAGTAAATTCAACCAAAGAGAACCTTTCACGTGTGTATGAGTGTAATATACATCTACTCCCAAGCCCTACCCAACATCTGAATCCCCCTCTAGAAAATCACTAGCTAGAAATTACCCATCACATCCTTCTCTAGAAAGAAAAGCCATTCTCTGGAACTTACCCCATTCAAATAGTTAAAGGTTGGTTCAGGTCAGAACAAGTATCAGTACATCCTTCTTTCTTTCCCCTTAAGTTTCTAGTTCAATCATTTTAATGGTTGAATAATATGTCATTGATCAACTAAAGTATCAGGGAAGCCCCGCATAGATACACATTCTGTCTATTGATTAATTATTGTACATTTGGGTTTATATCAGTATAAATTAGTACACTGGTATATACCAATATATTGGTATACACTAGTATATTGGTTTGCTATGACCAGTGTGTTCCCTTGGCACAACTCTATTAGCCTTTGCCCTGCTTCATTCAGTACTCGAAGGCCGAATTTGCCTGTTACTCCAGGTGTTTCTTGACTTCCTACTTTTGCATTCCAGTCCCGTATAATTAAAAGGACATCTTCTTTGGGTGTTAGTTCTAAAAGGTCTTGTAGGTCTTCACAAAACCGTTCAGTTTCAGCTTCTTCAGCATTATTGGTTGGGGCATAGGCTTGGATTACTGTGATATTGAATGGTTTGTCTTGGAAACGAACAGAGATCATTCTGTCATTTTTGAGATTGCATACAAGTACTGCATTTCAGACTCTTTTGTTGACCATGATGGCTACTCCATTTCTTCTAAGGGATTCCTGCCCACAGTAGTAGATATAACGGTCATCTGAGTTAAATTCACCCATTCCAGTCCATTTGAGTTGGCTTACTCCTAGAATGTCAATGTTCACTCTTGCCATCTCCTGTTTGACCACTTCCAATTTGCCTTGATTCATGGACCTGACATTCCAGGTTCCTATGCAATATTGCTCTTTCCAGCATCAGACCTTGCTTCTATCACCAGTCACATCTACAACTGGGTATTGTTTTTGCTTTGGCTCCATCCCTTCATTCTTTCTGGAGTTATTTCTCCACTGATCTCCAGTAGCATATTGGGCACGTACTGACCTGGGGAATTCATCTTTCAGTATCCTATCATTTTGCCTTTTCATACTGTTCATGGGGTTTTCAAGGAAAGAATATTGAAGTGGTTTGCCATTCCCTTCTCCAGTGAACCACTTTCTGTCTGACCTGTCCACCATGACCCGCCTGTCTTGGGTGGCCCCGCATGGCATGGCTTGGTTTCACTGAGTTACACAAGGCTGTGGTCCATGTGATCAGATTGGCTAGTTTTCTCAGATTATGGTTTCAGTGTATCTGCCCTCTGATGCCCTCTCACAACACCTACTATCTTACTTGGGTTACTCTTACCTTGGATGTGGGGTATCTCTTCACAACTGCTCCAGCAAAGCACAGCCGCTGCTCCTTACCTTGGACGAGGTCACCCCTCCTGACCTTGAAAGTGGAGTAGCTCCTTTCTGCCCTCCTGCACCCACGTAGCCACCGCTTCTTGGACGTGGGGTTGCTCCTCTCAGATGCCATCTCTGACCTCAGACGTGGGGTAGCTGCTCTCAGCCACCGCCCCACACGCTACTAAAGTAATGCTCAAAAGTCTCCAAGCCAGGCTTCAGCAATATGTGAACCGTGAACTTCCAGATGTTCAAGCTGGTTTTAGAAAAGGCAGAGGAACCAGAGATCAAGTTGCCAAGATCCACTGGATCATCAAAAAAGCAAGAAAGTGCCAGAAAAACATATATTTCTGCTTTATTGACTATGTCAAAGCTTTTGATTGTGTGGATCACAATAAACTGTGGAAAATTCTTCAAGAGATATGAATACCAGACTACGTGACCTGCCTCTTGAGAAACCTATAGGCAGGTCAGGAAGCAACAGTTAGAACTGGACATGGAACAACAGACTGGTTCCAAATAGGAAAAGGAGTTCTTCAAGGCTGTATATTGTCACCCTGCTTATTTAACTTCTATGCAGAGTACATCATGAGAAACATTGGGCTGGAAGAAGCACAAGCTGGAATCAGGATTGCTGGGAGAAATATCAATAATCTCAGATATGCAGATGACACCACCCATATGACAGAAAGTGAAGAGGAACTAAAAAGCCTCTTGATGAAAGTGAAAGAGGAGAGTGAAAAAGTTGGCTTAGAGCTCAACATTCAGAAAACAAAGGTCATGGCATCCGGTCCCATCACTTCATGGGAAATAGATGGGGAAACAGTGGAAACAGTGTTAGACTTTATTTTGGGGGGCTCCAAAATCACTGCAGATGGTGACTGCAGCCATGAAATTAAAAAATGCTTACTCCTTGGAAGGAAAGTTATGACCAACCTAGATAGCATATTAAAAAGCAGAAACATTACCTGCCAACAAAGGTCCATCTAGTCAAGGCTATGGTTTTTCCAGTGGTCATATATGGATATGAGAGTTGAACTGTGAAGAAAGCTGAACACCGAAGTATTGATGCTTTTGAACTGTGGTGTTGGAGAAGACTCTTGAGAGTCCCTTGGACAGCAAGGAGATCAACCAGTCCATCCTAAAGGAGATCAGTCCTGGGTGTTCATCGGAAGGACTGATGCTGAGACTGAAACTCCAACACTACACTTTGGCCACCTCATACAAAGAGTTGACTCATTGGAAAAGACCCTGGTGCTGGGAAGGATTGGGGGCAGGAGGAGAAGGAGATGACAGAGGATGAGATGGTTGCATGGCATCATTGACTCGATGGACACGAGTTTGGGTAAACTCCAGGAGTTGGTGATGGACCGGGAGGCCTGGCCTGCTGCAATTCATGGGGTCACAAAGAGTCGGACGTGACTGAGTGACTGAACTGAACTGAGTACACTTGTATTGATATACATATATCAGGAGTGACCATCAAACTATCTGAAGATTAGATCAGAAAAGTCATAGAGACTCAGTCATGGAAGACCAGAATAACCTAACCTTTCCTGCCATATAAAATCCCTCAGGGCCTTTCCAGGTTCAACATCACATACATCTCAAAGCAAAGATGGCAGGGAAGATGGAAGGAGCAGTTTCCATTATGAGTGAAAACACAAGTGTGGACAAACCCACTAGCATGCCTTCAGCTAGCATTCACTAGCATGCCTTCAGCTCCTCCACCAGCCTGACATCTCCCAGGAGATTGGGTCACAGTCGATTGGCTGCCTCCAACGTGCCTGGAAGTATGGCAGCTCTTGAACATGATTCAGGAATTAAGCCCCAAGGTGAGGTCTGCAAAGTTTTTTGATGTGCTGGGCAATTTTAAGTAATGGCAGTTTTAATGTATTCACAAATAATTTTAAAGCAATATGTTTGGGGTCCCTATAACAGATGTGTCCCCGCAATGGCTGTTTTTCTGAGAGCATCGCAGGAAGCTGCCTGTCTGGCTCTTCTCACTGGCACTCCTTCCCTGTAGGGAACTGTCTTTGCAGGCACTGTGTTATTTTGTCTACCCTGGGCTACTGACCACAGTGCCCAAAAGCAACATGCATCTTCAAGTACCAGGGGAGCAGACATATGAAAAAACCCAGAGCTGGGCTCAGAAGAGCACAGAAGGGAGGAGCTAAGATGGCGGACGAGTAAGACGGGGAGAATACTTTCTCCTCCACAAATCCATTAAAAGAACATTTGAATGCTGAATAAATTTGATAAAACAACTTCTGAATGCCGGCAGAGGACATCAGGCACTTAGAAAGACAACTCATTGTCTTCAAAACGAGAAAACAAGCCCTGCAGTAACTCCTTTTGTGGAGAAGTGGCGCGGACACCAGCATTTGCTATTGGCAAGCGGGGGCTGGGCTAGGAGGAGCGGCGAGGCCTGCATTGCTTTGAGAATGGATTTGGCCTGGCTATCTCGGGCGCTATCTGAGCGAAATAACCAGACTGTTGGTTATCTACTACATCAAAAGCCAGCCCTAACTTAAGACACCACCAGGACTACCTACAGAACAAAGGGCTGCACAGAGTTGGCCGGCTGCAGGCCGTCCCACTCCGGTGACAGGCAGCCAGGGCCGGAGGCGGGCAATTACAGCCCTAGAGAGACACTGTCTAACGGAACTGTGAGTAGGTTTCTGTGCTGACTCACGCCTCTTGGGGCTCTGGATGGTCAACATCTGCCTGAGAAAGTGCGCTGTTTGTATACCCAGAAAACTGAGTGGCGGAGAGGTGATAAGTCGCAGCAGCTGCGCTCGCTGAACATTTCATCACCTGCGCTACTCGGATCTGGGAAGGGCATAAAACGCAGACTTAACCAAGTCTGTGCTTCTGAGGATTATCCGAGTGCCTGAACCTGGCTGGTTTAGATTTGGGTGTTCATCCCCACCCCCTCTGTAACAAGGCAGAGATCAAATATTGAAAAGACCTGTAAACCGCCTCAATAAAGAGAATTCAACAAACTATCAGAATAGAGTAAGGACACTCTAAACTTGGCAATTTTAACAAAATGAAGAGACAAAAGAATACCCAGCAGCTAAAGGAACAGGATAGATGCCCACCAAACGAAACCAAAGAGGAAGAGATAGGGAATCTACCTGATAAAGAATTCCAAATAATGATAGCGAAATTAATTCAAAATCTCGAAATCAAAATAGAATCACAGTTCAAGAGTCTGGAGACAAGGATTGAGAAGATGCAAGAAAGGTTTAACAAGGACCTAGAAGAAATAAAAAAGAGTCAACACATAATGAATAATGCAATAAATGAGATCCAAAACACCCTGGAGGCAACAAATAGTAGAATAACAGAGGCAGAAGATAGGATTAGTGAATTAGAAGATAGAATCCTAGAAATAAATGAATCAGACGAGAAAAAAGAAAAAACGTATCAAAAGAAATGAGGACAATTTCAGAAACCTCCAGGATAACATCAAACACTACAACATTCGAATCATAGGAGTTCCAGAAGAAGAAGATAAAAAGAAAGATCATGAGGAAATACTTGAGGAGATAATAGTTGAAAACTTCCCTAAAATGGAGAAGGAAATTACCACTCAAGTTCAAGAAATCCAGAGAGTCCCTAACAGGATAAACCCAAGGCGAAACGCCCCAAGACACATATTAATCAAATTAACAAAGATTAAATATAAAGAACAAATATTAAAAGCAGCAAGGGAAAAACATCAAATAACTCACAAGGGAATTCCCATAAGGATAACAGCTGATCTTTCAATAGAAACTCTCCAAGCCAGGAGGGAATGGCAAGACGTAATTAAAGTGATGAAAGAAAATAACTTACAGCCTAGATTATTGTATCCAGCAAGGATCTCATTCAAATATGAAGGAGAAATCAAAAGCTTCACAGATAAGCAAAAGTTGAGAGAATTTTGCACCACTAAACCATTTCTCCAACAAAAACTAAAGGACATTCTCTAGATAGGAATCACTAAAAGGGTGTATAAATTTGAACCCAAAACAATAAAGTAAATCTTATTTATCAATAATTGCTTTAAACTTTTATGGGCTGAATGCCCTAATTAACAGAAAAAGACTGGCCGAATCGATAAAAAAACAAGACCCCTACATACCTTGTCTACAAGAGACAACCAAAAGACTAAAATGGGTCAAATGGATACAAAAACTAGACCCCTATATATGTTGTCTACAAGAGAACCACTTTAAAATATGGGATATATACTGACTGTAAATGAAGGCCTGGAAAAAGATTTTCTATGCAAATATGGACCATAAGCAAATAGGAGTAGCAATACTTATATCAGATAAAAATGACTTTAAAGATCTTGAAAAGGACACATAACGACTTAAAGGAACAATCCAAAAAGAAGTTATAACAATTATAAATATATGTGCACCCAACATTGGAGCATTGATGTATCTAAGACAAACATTAATTAATATGATAGAAGAAATATGCAGCAATACAATAATAGTGGGAGACTTTAATACCCCACTCATATAATCTGGCTGTAATAGACAAAGTAAAGAGCAAAACATATTTACTTATGAGCCTCAAAACATTCAGTTCACTCAGGAGAGTTTAAAAAAAAAAAAAAGACTTATTTGTTCACTCTGTAAAGATTTATTGACTATTTTATGAGTTTGGTACCACTTTGGGTAGTAGGGAGGAAGAGGTGACAAATGTGATCCTGTCCTAAATAATATATTGTGGTAAAGATAGACCTACCAATACAAAATACCAAGATGTGCCTAAAGATGAGGACACCCAAACTGGACTTTTTGTTTCCTGAACTTTTCATTTCGAGAACAAACCTCCTAATATAGGATGAATTCAACGTGATTTTTTTTAAGTGTTCTTTGTGATTAAAAACAGAAAGCCATTGGTTAAGAAATTACATATACTCCTCCCCACCATCACTCCCCTTCTTTCTTCCCATTTCCCTCCCACCCTCATTGATCCTTTCCTTTGTCCATTTTCCCCTGCAAAAAAAAAAAAAAAAAGAAGAAACCACAGTGAGACGGTAGGAGGGGTGAAGTCATGATATAATCAAATTCCATACCTCTTCATGTGGGTGCCCCACTGGGGGAAAATAATTACATCACAGAAGTTCTCAAACAGGAATGAGAGTTTTAAGCCCCACAGCAGACTTCCCACCCTGGGGGTCTGGCATCAGAAGGAGGAACACCCAGAGCAAAAAAAAAAAAAAAAAAAAAAAAAAAAAAAGAAGAAGAGCACAGAAATGATGGAACTAATTAGAAGCTGATCGCAAATCCTGAGTATTCCTGTTGATGTGAATTTCCCACTCGGGCCAAGGCTCCCAGTTACCTCTGCTCTAACAGCAGGATGTGTTTGATGCACAACAAAAGCACAAGCCCATGACAGGGTGAGGGAAAAGCATAAATGAGTGTTTGGGGATGAGCAGCACATGTCAAGATGTTGATCTACTGATACTTATTTATCTAAATAAGAACAGGCTAGGGAATACCAGTCATCTGGTTTCAAATCACTACTGTGACCTCTGTGATCTGAAATGGCAACAGAGCTGACTGGGAGAGTGAAATGCAAGTTATACACTGCAGTTTAGCTATTGGAGGTTTAAGTCATGGGAAGGGAGGCCATTCATGTAGAACATCCGAGAGGTGCAATAACAGCCTGTGGAGCATGGGAGGATCGGAGGGCTTCCAGGCCTCCATCAAGGATAAGGATAACCATACCCCAGGGTTTGCAGGAGGCTGTGTTTCAGGTTCATCACATCTCAGTGGAGCACACATTTTAGCCCTGTTTTACAGACTTTCCAAGTTCTGTTTATCGAGCTGAATGACAGAATCCTGAGGCTACACAGCAGTGTCTGGTGAGGTCAGAATTTGCTGGTTTAATAAGTACTCACTTGGCATTTACTATGTGGCAGGTGCTGATGAATGTGCTTTACAGATATTACCTGGTTTTGTCCTCAAAACTGCCCCATGAGTTAGGTACTATTGCTATCCATGGTTTACAAATGAGGAAACTGAGGCACAGAAAGGTCAAAGCTTACACAAGATCACTCAGCCGGGAAGTGGAACAGTGAGGATTGAAATCCAGTCTGGCTGGATTCAGAGTCACTGTTTATAGCCATGTACTTTGCCAACTCCTTTAACCTAAGTCTGACTAAGTACTCTCACTCAAAACCAAATACATTTGTGATTATCCATTTTTGTTGTCTATATGCCTTGGTACTTCTAGAACATAAAGAAGGAACTTTGTTATGTGGTCATTTATTATTATTCAGTTGTTAAGTTGTGTCCGACTCTTTGCGACCCATGGACTGCAGCACACCAGGCTCCTCTGTCCTCCACTATCTCGCAGAGTTTGCTCAAATTTATGCCCATTGGTTAGGTGATGCTATCTAACCATCTCGTCCTCTGCAGCTTCCTTCTCCTTTTGCCATCAATCTTTCCCAGCATCAAGGCACCCTTCATGGATCACAGCTTTGTCAAAGCAAAGGGGCTTGCATAACTCAATGAAGTTATGAGCCATGCTGTGAAGGGCCATCCAAGACAGACAGGTCACAGTGAAGAGTCCTGACAAAACGTGGTCCACCGAGGGAGGAAACGCCAATTCAATCCAGTATTCTTGCCTCGAGAATCCTGTAAAGTGTATGTGGCCAGATTGCCTATTAGATCATGAGTTGCTCAAGTCAGAGTTTACATGTCATGCTCTGTGGTCCTGGTGGCCACCATGGGCACTCAGCAGAAAATCAGAAAATGACTTACAGATCACATGATCTGGTCATATCAACTTCATTTGGCCCCCAAAACATGTCAACATGGCCATAAACACAAACAGGAGCAATGACACAAGTACATTTGGGCAAACATCTGTAGGAGAGGTGCCTGATACTTACACAGCCAACATAGACAAACCATTTTAGCCCATGGGTCACTGTAAAACGTCCCATTTTCTAGGAAAATCGGATCAATGCTGTGAAAGAACAAGATGGTGGCAAGAGAGAGCAGCTCATAGAATGATAAGCTAAGCCAGTGTCCCTCAAGTGCTGGGGGAGCTCTGGTGGCATTTAGGAGGAAATGACCCATCAGGCACAGTAGGAAGGCAACTTAAGCTTGGGGCTGGGAGTGGAGTGTGCTACAGAATGGTTGCAGAAGTCTGAGATGGAGCCCTTCCCTAAACCATTCCCCAAGAAGCTCAAATTTTTCAACATCTAATTACTTTAAAGGTAGTCCAAATAAACAGATTTTCACCATTTAGAACCTGCTTTCTTGGCATACTCTGGAAAACTGTACCCCAAACCTGCTGGGCATAGATAACAGTACCTGGGCATAGATGAGATAACTATAACCTGGAACCCATAAGACTTCAAGCCACTGCTGCCTTTCGGAGCTCTCTGACCCAGAGATTCCCCATCACCCTCCGATTCCCTTTCCATTGGGACTTCTCTTGCACCTTGCCCTTCTGGGTGGTGAGTCTTTGCACTGGTCTCTGCAAGATCTCTTGCTGTGAGGGACTTCCCTTCACATGCCATCCTGTCAAAGTACTGCCCATATAAAGCTTGTCACATACCACTGCCATATCATGGTCATAATCAGCCCCCATACCTCAGACTCACAAACAATTATGTGTGAAAGTCTAGAATCAGCTTTAAAATTCATACACCAGATTGTTAGATGTGGTTATTTCTGAAGGCAGGGCTGAATTTTGAGGAAACTTTGTAGAGGGGAAAATGATTTGTCTGAAGCTTTAAAAGTTTTCTCAAGAAGAGTGCATGCACCATTATCATTGTAATTACAATACATAAATAACTCTAACAACACGTTTGCTAGTTACTCTCACTCAGTCATGTCCATCTCCTTGAGACCCCATGGGGTGTGGCACACCAGCCTCCTCTATCCATGGGATTCTCCAAGCAAGAGTACTGGAGTGGGTTGCCATGCTCTTCTCCAAGGAATCTTTCCAACCCAGGGATTGAACCCGGGTCTCCTGCATTGCAGGTGTTTTCTTTACCATTTGAGCCATCAGGGGAGCCAAAATAGTTGCTGTATATCAGCTAAAGTAACTGCTAGTTGACACAACAGGCAAAACCTGAAATTTAAATGGCTCAACGTGGGCTTCCCTGGTGGCTCAGACAGTAAAGAAACCGCTGGCAATGCAGGAGACAGGAGATGCAGGTTCCATCCCTAGTTCAGGAAGGTCCCCTGGAGAAGAGAATGGCAACCCACTCCAGTATTCTTGCCTGGAGAATATCAGAGGAGCCTGGCAAACTTCAGGAAATGGGGTTACAAAGGGTCAGACACAGCTGAGCCACTAACACTAACTCTGATCTGAGGGGGCCCCAGTTCCCATGCTGTTTCCATTCTAGAGTTCTACCATTGGATTGCCGTGTTTGCTGCTGAGTGACAGAGAAAGCACAGAAATGGCATACTGGCTCCAGACGTGAGCAACAATGCTCCTTCTCGTATCTCGATGGCAATCGCTAGTCACATGACCTTTCCCAACTACAAGTGGACAGGCGATGTAGCGTCCCCTATGTCTGGGATGGAGGAAAGGAAGACAAGGTACGGACAAGCACTTGCAGTCTCTCTCATATAGTGATCCACAGGAGGTGCTCAATTAAGAGTGGCCATTATCATTTGTTATGCCTAGCTTCTTCATTTCTTGGAAGAGTTTCTGAGAAAGCCAGATTTGCCTTGATATCCTCCAGATACCTAAGTGCCTCCTATATGTCAGTTGTTTCCAAACACAGTGTCACATTAATCTTACGAGAAGCATGTAAATGTCTGTCAGGTGGATTTGCATGTCACCACATAGCACATTTCTGTACTTTCCTTTGCGATCCTGACTCTAACACTGACTGTAACATCAGTCGACTGAAAATGGTCTCTTTGGATGCAAGGCTATCTTCTCCTGGGAGTTTCAGCTGCCTCCACACAACTGGACTTGCCTGAGCACCTGCCCAGGTACCGTTAGGCACACTGACAACCATGACATTCCTGTGGGTCAGGTACCAGACAAGAGGCCAAGGAAAGATGGATAATTATTTTTTTATTTTAAAATCTGAGCTACCAAGGAACTGTTTCTTCACCTCAGAGGAGGATCCCACAGTTTTCAAGAGTTCAGCCTTGAAAACCTTGACTTTACTTCTGTGGCCCTTCCTCATCTACCATGTAGGATGGAGGCTTTGGGTTTTGACTACCTAGTAAGCTCATCCATCTGGGCATGTGTTCAGTGGCCAGTTTCAAAGAAGACACCCCATTAAAATCCGGCTGGCAATGTCAGGGGTTTTTAAAAATCCCTCTCTTTAACTTCAGGTTTATATCCAAAGAACCAGTTGATTATGTGGCACATCAGAGTACTCACACACCCCAGAGGAAAACATTTGGAGAATGTGTTGAAGTTGCCCAGAAGGATTACCAGGTGTCTAAAGGTTACTATCCAAAGCCAAGGGACTGTAGGTGTCGGAGGGGTTCCAGAGTGAGGGCTGGGACAGCCAGAGGACTTCTGCAGGGAGTCGGAAAGCTCTGTGTAGGGAAGGACAGGAGAGCCTCCTGTGCAGCCTTCAGAAGGGGCAGCAGCGAGGAGCTGGTCAGCCTGGCAGGTTCAGTTGGGCAGGAGGCCCCATGGCAGCAGCAGGGACAGGGCCCTGCCCTCACGTGGGAGGCACTGGGACTGGACAGGGACGCCAGCCCCCGGCAGAGTCAGTTCTCAGCAAACCCCAGAGCAGCCCCACAGTGCTTCTGATTCTCCTTGACCCCTTCCTTCCACGGGCTGGCTTTTTCTCACCTCAGAGGCATCATATAGCACTGAGAGAGGAAGGCGTGAGAAGTCAGAAGGTCCATCCGCAGCCTGGGCAGGCCGGGGGGGGGAAGGGCGGGAGTTCCAGAGGAATTGTGACCAGGGCTCGGAGCCCACCCCAGCCCTCACTAGCATGTGGTCCTGGGAAGATGCCCAAGCCCCGCAGCCTCAGTTCTTCATCTGGGAGGTGAGCAGGTGTGAAGAGCCCCGTGTGTTGGGCTGCAGGACTGGCCTGAGGGACAAGACGGAGCTCAAAGGGTCTGGCGGCTGTTACCCTGTGATGGCGGGGCAGGAATCTCTCACACCATTAACCCCAGAATCTCCCCCACTCTCTCCTCCTGCATTTTATTTTATTATCCTGTTCAGCACAGAATTCAGTCTCCTCCAGAGGCTTCTCATGTTTTGTTATTTAGGTTTTGTGGTCGATAATGTACTTCTCATCTGCTTCATTTTCTCTTCTTTAGTTTGCCAGGGTAGATTTTGGGAACAGAGACAGCAGCCTACACTTCACCACCATCTTGAGAGCTACAGGGAAAGCACTAAATCTGTAAATAATTTAAGCAGACTTGAAATCTTTATAACAGTTTTCCCCCATAAATGAATATGGTATACTGCTAGAGACTTTTTATTTGAGACTATTTATTTGAGACTTTTTTCCCCATGCTGCTGCTAAGTCACTTCAGTCGTGTCCGACTCTGTGCGACCCCAGAGATGGCAGCCCACCAGGCTCCCCGGTTCCTGGGATTCTCCAGGCAAGAACACTGGAGTGGGTTGCCATTTCCTTCTCCAATGCATGAAAGTGAAAAGTGAAAGTGAAGTCGTTCAGTTGTGTCCGACTCTTAGAGACCCCGTGGACTGCAGCCCACCAGGCTCCTCTGTCCATGGGATTTTCCAGGCAAGAGTACTGGAGTGGGGTGCCATCCCCTTCTCTGGTTAAATGTATTGGGTGTCAAATAAAGTTGATCCAACCAGATTGTTCAGGAGCTGCGAGTAAGACATTATTTAGTGAACACTTTCTGATCTCCCACTGAGTGCCAAGGCCCATGGTGGACACCAGGACCACAGAGTGTGACAAGTAACCCTTACCCATTGGAGCTCACAATCTTGGTAGCTTAGTTGCTGCTAACTCTTCGCAATTTTTCAGAGTTCTGATAAAGTTGGTTCTGACAATTTCTGCTTGAGCTTTTTGATATTTCTGAGGTTCTAAAGATTTTCTTTTTATAAAATTTTAAAATGTGATATCCATTCTCTAATAGTTGTAGTACTATAAAGGTTAAACATTTCATCAGGGGTGAGTTGAGTAGTTTCTGGAGTTTGAGTAATTTTAAAATTCCACTTAAGTTCTTGAATTTATGTACAGTACATAGATTTTTTTTTTGTTTCCTTTTTATCCTTTCAACATCTTTAGTGTAGGGCTTGTAGAATTGTAGTGATAGTATTTCATTTCTGATATTAGTCATTTGTCTTCTCTTTCTTGATTTTGTTTATCTGGCTAGAGTTTTATCAATTTTGTTGATCTTTTCAATGAACCATTTTTTTCCCCTTATTTTTTTTTTTTTATTTTTGATTTCATTTTTTTTTTCCTCTTCTGTTTTTGGTGTGTTTGTTTGCAGATTGCTTTGGGTATAGTTTTCCTTCTTTTTCTAAGTTAACGTTGAAGCATAGATTATTGATTGAGGTCTGTCTTCTTTTTTAATCTAAGCATTAAATGCTATAATTTTCCCTCAACACTGATTTAGATGCATCCCATAAGTTCCAGTCGGAGAAGGCAATGGCAACCCACTCCAGTACTCTTGCCTGGAAAATGCCATGGATGGAGGAGCCTGGTGGGCTGCAGTCCATGGGGTTGCTGAGGGTCAGACACGACTGAGTGATTTCACTTTCACTTTTCACTTTCATGCATTGGAGCAGGAAATGGCAATCCCACTCCAGTGTTTTTGCCTGGAGAATCCTAGGGACAGGGGAGCCTGGTGGGCTTCTGTCTATGGGGTCACACAGTCAGATGGGACTGAATCGACTTAGCAGCAGCAGCAGCATAAATTCCAATATGTTGCCATTTCATTTTAATTCATTCCAGTGTAGTTTCTACATCCTTGAGAATCTCTCTTTTACCTGTGGATGGTTGTTTAATTTCCAAATTAAATTAAATTTGGAATTTAATTTAATTTAAATTTAATTAAAATTTTAAATTTAAATTTAATCAAAATTTTAAATTTTAATTAAAATTAAATTTAAATTTAATTTAAATTTAAATTGTTTAAATTCCAAATTTTGAGATTTTTCTTCTCCTTTCATATTGTTTGATTTCTAGTTTGATTCTTTTCTGGTCAGAGAACATACTCTGCATCATGTAAATTTTTTTAGTTTGAGGATATAGGATTCTATCTTCTTGAATGTTTCACATGTGCTTGAAATAAATGTGCATTTTGCTGTGGTTAATGCAGTGATACATCGCAGGGCCCAGCCTGCCCCTTGGGCAATGGTTCACTTCTCCACCCTTTTGATATTCTGTCTCCGGTGAAATTCCTGCACGTACAGCTCAGGTTGAACTCAGGAGTTCCTACAATTTGCTGGGACCCCTTGCTCACATTTGCTCTTCCCCACTATCTGCCCTCACTCTGGCTACCAGGAAACTCTCCTTCTGGTCCTCTCACACAGAGTGGGGGGTATTTAGTTTCGTCACTCTGTTGTGTACTTCCCTTGAATGGATTTGCCTAGATGACCAAGTAGTTAGATAATACAATAAGAGCACAACAGTGTGGGATCTTAGTTCCCTAACCAGGGATCAAATCCATGCTCCCTGCATTGGAAGGGCAGAGTCTTAGCCACTGGACTGCCAGGGAAGTCCGGGTTTGTCCTTTCAGATTCCACATGTAAATGATAACAAACCATACTTATCTTTTTCTGTTTCCCTATTTTACTTAGCAAAATGCCCTCAAGCTCCTTCCAAGTTTTTGCAAATGGCAGGATTTCCTTCTCTCACATGGCTGTATACTGAATATGTTGCATCTTCTTTATCCATTCATCCACTGACGGACGCTTAGGCTGTATCCATATTTTGGCTATTGTGAACAATGTTGCGATAAATGTAGGAATGCAGATACCTTTTCGATATCCTATTTTCATTTCCTTTTGATTCCCTGGTGGCTCAGATGGTAAAACATCTGCCTGCCATGCGGGAGACCTGGATTCAATTCCTGGGTTGGGAAGATCCCCTGGAGAAGGAAATGGCACCCCACTCCAGCACTCTTGCCTGGAAAGTCCCATAGACAGAGTAGCCTGATAGGCTACAGTCTATGGGGTCACAAAGAGTCAGACACCACTGAGTGACTTCACTTTCACTTTCATACACTCAGAAGTGGAATTGCTGGATCATATGGTAGCTTCCGTGATTTTGTTCTTTGATGCACCGACTTTTTTTTTTCTATGAGGTCCAATTTATCTATGTTTTTCTTTTTTTTGGCCTGTGTTTTTGGTGTCATACCCATGAAATCATTACCATCTAAAATATTTCTAGATATATAAATAAACACAGGATAAAAAGTACACATATAATTCGTTGCCCTGTCAACCAACGGGTGCCAGAAGCAATGACCCTTCAGTACCAATGAGCACACTCAGTGCACAGATCTAGTTTTGTCAATACCATTCAGCAATAAAAGGAACAAGGGTTCCATGGAAAAATTGATGATTCTAGAATTGGGACAGGACATATGGAAAATGAGCCTGAAGCATCTTGTACAGTGTGAAAAAAAAAAAAAAAGGCTCAAAAAACTTTCAAAAGAGGAAGCAACATTTCCAGGGGTATGACAAAGGTATATACAAAGGGATTTAACAGGAGAAGCTCCCAATGGCCATTCCGAGAACAATCTGAAAATTAAAATATATAAAGTTGCACTCGTGCCTGGAAAATCCCATGGACAGGGGAGCCTGGTAGGCTGCAGTCCATGGGGTCACTAAGAGTCGGATACGACTGAGTGTCTTCACTTTCACTTTTCACTTTCACACATTTGGAGAAGGAAATGGCAACCCACTCCAGTGTTCTTGCCTGGAGAATCCCAGGGATGGGGGAGCCTGGTGGGCTGCCGTCTATGGGGTCGCACAGAGTTAGACATAGCTGAAGCGACTTAGCAGCAGCAGCAGCAGTATTGGATTTTAATCGAAGCAACAGTTAGAACTGGTCATGAAACAACAGACTGGTTTCAAATAGGAAAAGAAGTACATCAAGGCTGTATATTGTCACCATGTTTATTTAACTTATATGCAGAGTACATCATGAGAAACGCTGGACTGGAAAAAACACAAGTTGGAATCAAGATTGCTGGGAGAAATATCAATAACCTCAGATATGCAGATGACACCACCCTTATGGCAGAAAGTGAAGAGGAACTCAAAAGCCTCTTGATGAAAGTGAAAGAGGAGAGTGAAAAGGTTGGCTTAAAGCTCAACATTCAGAAAACGAAGATCATGGCATCTGGTCCCATCACTACATGGGAAATAGATGGAGAAACAGTGGAAACCGTGTCAGACTTTATTTTTCTGGGCTCCAAAATCACTGCAGATGGTGACTGCAGCCATGAAATTAAAAGACGCTTACTCCTTGGAAGGAAAGTTATGACCAACCTAGATAGCATATTCAAAAGCAGAGACATTACTTTGCCAACAAAGGTTCACCTAGTCAAGGCTATGGTCTTTCCTGTGGTCATGTATGGATGTGAGAGCTGGACTGTGAAGAAGGTTGACCGCCGAAGCATTGATGCTTTTGAACTGTGGTGTTGGAGAAGACTCTTGAGAGTCCCTTGGACTGCAAGGAGATCCAACCAGTCAATTCTGAAGGAGATCAGCCCTGGGATTTCTTTGGAAGGAATGATGCTAAAGCTGAAACTCCAGTATTTTGGCCACCTCATGCGAAGAGTTGACTCATTGGAGAAGACTCTGATGCTGGGAGGGATTGGGGGCAGGAGGAGAAGGGGATGACAGAGGATGAGATGACTGGATGGCATCACTGATTCGATGGATGTGAGTCTGAGTGACCTCCGGGAGTTGGTGATGGACAGGGAGGCCTGGCGTGCTGCAGTTCATGGGGTGGCAAAGTTTCGGACACGACTGAGTGACTGATCTGATCTGATGTGATAATAAAGATACCATCATTCCATACTGAGAAACATAGATAATTTCTTAAATACACAAACAAGGATAGACAAGTGTTCCACACAGAAAAATTCCAGTTTATGAAAACACTCCCACTTGTAGAAAGTGGAGCATAACTCCCCACCCCTGAAGCATGGACTGCACATCGTGACTTTCTTCCAAAGAGGACAGGATGGGGAGGGGACATGCAAGAATCACTTTATCACATACACCTGACAAGCACTACCTCAGCCACATGATCAACGAGAGCATCATCAGTGATCAGTTGTGCTAATAATATATACACTTGATACAATGTGATGAGAATAGGATTTTACATCTGTAAAATTCCTCCCCCAAACTTGTCATCCCAGACTAGTCATGAGTAAAATATCAGACAAATACCAGTCAAGGGACATGGTACAAAACATCTACCGAGTACTCCTCAAAACTGTCAACATCATCCAAAGCAAAGAAATGTTAAAGCTAAGAGGAACCCAAGGAGACATTACAAATAATTGTTAGGGTAGTTTCCTTGCCAGGATCCGGGAATGGGTAAAACCTATAGAAATCTGAGTAAAGCATGGACTTTAGTTGATAACAAATAATGCATCAATACTTCCTCCTTAATTGTAATAAATATAGCATATTACTGTAAGATACTAGGAATAGGGGAGACTGGGTGAGGGGCATAAGTGATTTCTGCTATTTTCACAATTTCTTTTCAAATCTAAAAGGGTTACAAAGATTAAATGGTTATAAAGGAAAATGTGAAAATAAAGTCTGTTTTCAAAACAAAAAAGGCAAGGAAATTTTGAGCAAAACATGCTGAGTATGTTAAAAAAGGAAACAGAAAGGAAATCAAACACAAGCACACAGAACCTGTAAGTGTGAAACAACTTTTGCTAAATTAGCTTGAGTTTTTCCTGTCCCTTAACCTCCAATCCCATATAATATACTCACTGGGCCTCTTCCACCACAGAAACATCTCTGGATCCACTTTTTTCTCAAGCCCCACAAACACTGCCCTGGATCCAACCTCTTAGATGTTTTGCCACCAACCGAGGCCAGGTGTAGACCAGGAACCCTATACTTGCTCGAAAACCACTTTAAGACGTCTGCCAGTATTATTTGCCACAGAAATCTGTCAAGATCCAGGCAGGGGTAAGTGTCTTGCCAAGGATACAAGGGTCCAGAACAAACCTTTAGCTGTGCGTACATGTGGGTGCTCAGTCGATCAGTCATGTCTGACTCTTTGTGACACTCCCCCTGGACTGTGGCACACCGCCCCCCTACACCAGTTCCTCTATCCATGGGATTTCCCAGGCAAAAAAAGTGGAATGGAATGCCTTTTCCTCCTCTAGATTATCTTCCCACCCAGGGTTCAAACTCGCATCTCCCACATTGCAGGCAGATTCTTTAACACTGAGCCTCCAGAGAAGCCATGAGGAAACACAGGGACTTCTCAGAGGAACAGAACATTCACTGAGAATCCTTAACCCAGGGGAGGTGCCTGTCCAATCTGTGATGCCCAAGGCAAGATCAGCTTGGGAACAGGGTGGTGTATGTCCACAAAGAGAATGCTGCAGAAGATGCTGGATCCTGGAAATGACCTCCAGATAAGTCGGTGGGGGCGGGGGGCAGTTTGGGCCTCCTAGCAATCAAAGGCCTGAGGTTCTTATGTACCCAGAGCAAGAACCCAACCACACTTAGCAGTCATATCCAATAAGGCGCATGAGGAGTACCTGTAATGAGAGCTGCCACATATACATCCCGGAGTGCCCCCTGGGGCTGTGGTCCCAGCCTTGGCCCCAGAGCACGGATGTCCTCATGGAGGCCAGGGTGGCAGTTCATCTGCAGCGGCATCTGCTCCCCCCTCCCTCTCCTGGCCAGCCCCAGGCAGGTCTGATGAGATCTCCAGGGGCTTGCTGCTTCCATGTCTCTGGGGCTGCTGACCCTCTTTGCAGCCTGCACCCCTGGGACCCCAGATTCCTCTCCTGCCTGGCTCCTTTCTGAATCCTCATTGGAGTCTGGGGCCTCTAGCACCTGGGTGAGCGTCCTCCCAGGCATCTGCTAGAGCTTATCCTCTGCTTGAACAGCCTGAACGGGGACACCAAAGTGCTAGCTGGCTCTGCAGGTGGCTGACCAGACACCCCTCTGCCTCTCACACTCAGAATCAAAAGCCAGGACCTCACAGTCACATTCAAAAGATCCTGAGTTTACTGCAACATGTTCCACAGGGATTCCACAGGGAATGGTCTGATATACCTCAGGATCTTAGAGATGAGCCCCGCACTTCCATGGCAATGATTACTACTGACCCACCACGAGGAGACTTGCCCAGGGGCTGCATCAAGTCCTGCTGGCTCCACCTGAAGCACCGTGGAAAGGGATGCTGCTGTGGGATTTCCAAATAAAGTTATACACACGAGGCCATCAGGATCAGGGCCTAATCCACTCTCAGTGCCTGGGGCAGGGTGGGGGCGGCAAGCAGGACAAAACCCAAGGCCAGGTTCTGGGGGAGAGGGGGCGCTGTGGGCAACAGGGATCCGGGGCCTCAGGGCTGGGACCCACGAGGAGGACACCCCCAACCCCAACAGGGGCCTTTGGCAGCTGGCTGCTGCCCTCCTGATGGAGACTGAGCACAGCCCCGAGGGGGCTGACAGTGGAGCTCATGGGGGGCAGGGGTGGGGTGTGGGTCTTTGGGGGAGGTGGGTGGAATTCCTGCAGCCAGCTCCCTGTGGGGCAGCCTCTGTCAAGGGTCAGAGGTGCAGGACTTTAGTCTCTGGAAGAGGAACCGCACTCGGAGCGGTCTATGTCTGTGTGTTGTCCTGACTTGAGGATCAACCCCCAGGCACCTGTGTCCCTGCAAAACAAATGGTCGTGACAAAAATGCTTCTGCTCAGAATTCACTGGCCCCGGGTCATCACATGGCCCTTCCTAAGTGAAGAGGCCTGCCAGGGTCGTGTCCCCATGTGTGCAGGGAGAAAGGAAGACAAGAGGTGACTGAACACCTGACATCTCTTCAATTCCATATTGCCTAGCACATGCTCAACACAAAGCAGCGGTTAAAAAATCTCCTTTGTTTTGGGGAGGAGAGTCTGAGCAGGTCACATGGGTCTTGAAATTCTCCACCTTTTCCAAGTGTCCACTGACTATCTGGCTGCTGCCATATATGTGGTCAGAATCACATCTCCTGTTCCCGTTGTTCTCTGGCACTCAGCACGGAGAGCTGCCCCTCAGCCCCCTGCACCCATTCGCACCCCCACTGTGGTGACCTTACCACCTCCTTAGGCCCGGAAGTCGCTCCTGCCTTTTGATGCCAGGCACAGCCTTAACCTGTGTCTCTGCTGCCCCCACATTTCTGAACCTGCCTGAACCCGGGGACCCTGGCGGATGTTGCATCTTTCCTGGCTACTACTCATTTCTCGTGCTATTCAGATCTCAGACTCTGTCCTTCCCTCCTCTGGAAATTGTTATGTTTTCAAGACACCTCAGAGAATTGGCAGCTCAATTGGAAATGGAAGGATTTGTGTACCTTTTTAAAGTTTCTACCTCTGTCACTCTTAATAAAGGCAGTGAGAAAATAAACTAAATACTACTTAGAAGAAAAAAAAAAAAAAGAAAACCACTCAGAATTGCTGTTCTGTGTTTTCCTCTGGGAGAATATATTAAATTTCAGTGTTTGTGTGTGTTTCGGGGTGGAGGGCAGTGTCTCCAGCTGGGCACAGCTCACTCAAAGATGCCAAGATTCTAGTCACACAGCAGGTCCTGTCCACTTTTGCAGCTTCTCTTCACTCATTTCATCCAAATGAAATCTAGACCATGCTAACAAGTGAAAATAATAAAGTCCAGATGACCAAATAAACTGTCATTTCAATGTACTTGGTAATCAGCTTCCCAGGGCAGACAGAGGAGGGCCAGCACAGGGAATACTGGGCCATACATCAAAGAGCAAAATTCACATTTCTCTAGGATTCCTAGCAGATGGTGGGTAGAAAACACCTGTTTCATCCCTGTGGTCAACAGCTATGGGACAAGAGCCAGGACCCCTTCCTTCCTGCCCCAGAAAGAGGTCTCTCTGGGGTTTATCCAAGAAGCAAAAGGACACCTCACAGCAATGATCCGTTTCAGAATTTCCCCTCACCCCCAAGACAAACCTCATGTGACTGCAGCTCCTAGACCATCGCTGTAAGTGCGGGGCTGTCCTGCTTCTCCTAGTGTCTCCACCACTAACATGGCCTTCATGGAGCAGAGAATCTGTACTCGTCTTGGAAATAAATGAGCCAGTGAGCAGGAGTTGCAGATTGTCTGATTCTTTCTTTAATAACCAAGGAAAATTCAATAAACTGAGGTAATTTAGTTATTGTGAATGACATACAAGAAGGACATAAGCATGAATTCACTACAATTACTTTTATTATCTAATTCTTCTCCATTGAATACTATTGCTACATAAGTTCACATTTTCAAAACAATTCTAATTCCTATTCCATTGTATTCTGTTCAGAACCACAAAACAAAATGGAAGACTTCCCAATCTCTTTTACAAAACAGCAAAACTCTTGTTTTTGAACTGGGTAACCAGAAATACACTGAGTTCAATATCATTCACAAAGCTAAGATACTGAAGTATCTTTAACCTTCTCTGAAACCAAACTTTGAAAAATTTCTAAAGAAAACAGAGATGAATCCCCACGTCATCATAGACAACAGGAACAAAAAGATGCTACACACTGGTTCTCCCAACTGGCCCTCACTTCTGACTGAAGGCTGACTACTCCCTCTTCAATCACAGAGGGAAGGATCAACCCGGCTGCTGCTCTGGCTCAGGCCCCCTATTCCTCCTCACTTGCAGCCTCTGCAGACAGGAGTGGGAAGGCCCTCAAAGCCCTTTGTCTGACCCTGAGCACAAATGCCATGACTTGCCACTTGCTGGTCTCCTCATAGGCCCGGGGACCCCACAGGAACTCATAGCGTGCAGGGTCACTGTCAGGCACCTGCCGGTACTCCAGGTACCCCTCCCGCACCCACACGTGTGTCAGAAGCTCCCTGGGCTCCCCAAAGATGCAGTGCTCACTCCCAACATACACCCCTATCCTGCTGAGTGCTCCCCAGACCACCTCCTCAGGGGCCACGTCTCCATTCCACATGATCACCCAGAGGACCAGCACCAGGAGGCCGGCCTTGGGCAGGCCCTGCCCATCGCTCAGCCTCTCATCGCAGGTGAGGCCCAGGATGGGGACCAAGACGTAGATGTGCTCTGTGGGATCCACCACCTTCACCTCCACACCAAAGACCACCCGCAGGCTCCGTAAGGCTTGGCTGAAGACCACCGGGAAGTGCTCCTGGTTCTCCCTGAGGACCTTATTCACCATTTCTGCTGGGGAGGTCAGCTTCTTGGCTCGATACTTGAGGAGCAGGAAGTTCATAAGGTTAGCCGTCATCTCATCCAGAATTTCTTGGGGCAAGGCCTCCACAGGAGTGGAGGAGGATGCTGGGGGGAGGAGGCCAAGTGGGATGCAGCCTCCCCCACCTCAGCCCCCAAGAGCTGTGCCTCTGCAGAGCCCTGGGCCTCGCCTGGGTCTTGAAGGTCTTCCTCGGGTTTGCTGAGAGCACTCATCTTGACCACGAGCACAATGCCTGAGGTCGAACAAGACATGGAAGTGAGGCAGAGGTACAGATGGGGACCAAGGGCCTCGGGGAGAGAGGAGGTGTCAGCGGGCTCGGCTAAGAAATGCATCCTGGATGGTATGACACAGGCCACTTACAGGTCTCCCCTTGAGGGGTGCTCTCAGACCTCAGGAGCGCTCCTCCTGGGAAGCCAGTCCCCTGGATACCCGAAAGAGGAAGTGAGGTGGCTCCCCAGGGTGCGGTCAGCACAACCCGAGATTATGGGGCCAACAAAGTGGGAGGAATGGGGGCCTTCTGGGGCCCCTCTCTGTTCTGGGATAGGGAGCTTCTGGTTCACTTCAGGGCACCCGCTCACCTTGACTCCTGATACTGCCTGGACCTCCTCTGCTCTCTGAACTCAGAACACAGGCTTCAGACCTCTGGCTTCGCCTCCTGGTTCCTGGAGCTCCTGTGAGAGAAATGGAGGTGACAGCTAAGGGCTGTGCTGTGGCACAGCCCTGGGCCTTCTGTGCTGGTAGGAGGGGGCGGACTCTGTGAGTACACCCAGTTGTGTGGTGGGTCCCTTGTATTGCTCACCTTTCCCCTGGCATGGCCTGAACCGTCCCCTTTGGAGGAGTAGAAGGAAACTCAGAACAAGACACAAGCCCGAACAGAAAGCGCTGAGGGGCCCCACATGCGGCCACACCTGCCCAGGGCTTCGCGTGGGTCCTAGGCTAGGGAGATGCTCGGTTCAGCTCCTCCTCACGTCCTGCCTGGCCTCCCAGCACTGACCACATGGGCGGGGGGCCTGCTCAGTCCAGCCTCTGCCAACCTGAAGCCTCCGCCTGTAAAACCTCACCTCCCGAGGTCCCTAAGCCAAAGGTCAAGAAACTGCTCACCCTGCTCACCCCACTCTGGGCCCTCCAAGACCCTCTTGCAAGGGTCAAGATCCCTCCCTGTTGGGGTCTAACTGCCTCAGTCCTTGCTTGCATGGAGCCTGGACTCCAGGCAGCACCCGGGGCTGTCCCGTCCGCCATTTTGAGACCTCGCCACTTTCACAAGGCCTCCAGTCACTCTAAGACCCACGTGTTACGAAGTCAGACAGGCCGAGTGTGCTCTCACCGCAAAGTCTTCCAGGGCCAACTACAGGGGTGGGGATCTGGGAGTTCTGTCAGTCCACACTCAGGGTCCCCCCAGTCCTACTGCAGGCACCTCACCTTGCCTCCGCGCAGGACCTGGATTCTTGCCTCTCCGCAACTGAAGCCCCGCCCCTTATACCAGGACCCCAGTCTCTTGAGGACCCGGATGTCAGGCGGTCAGCCCCATGCCTGATGCGCTCATCCCGCCCCCAAGGTTGCCCTGGACTGACAACAGAGACGGGCTTCTCTGAGGTCTCCTCTGATTAGTGGTCCGTGGTCCTCTAGTCCCTCTTCAGGGTCCTAAGGGTCTTCAACTCTGCTGCTGCATCACTTCAGTCATGTCCGACACTATGCGACCCCATAGACGGCAGCCCACCAGGCTCCGGCGCCGTCCCTGGGATTCTCCAGGCAAGAACACTGGAGTGGGTTGCCATTTCCTTTTCCAGTGCAGGTAAGTGAAAAGTGAAAGTGAAGTCGTGTCCGACTCTGTGTGACTCCATAGACGGCAGCCCACCAGGCTCCCCCATCCCTGGGATTCTCCAGGCAAGAACACTAGAGTAGGTTGCCATTTCCTTCTCCAATGTGGGAAAGTGAAAGTGAAGTCACTCAGTCATGTCTGACTCTTCACGACCCCATGGACTGCAGCCTACCAGGCTCCTCTGCCCATGGGATTTTCCAGGCAAGAGTACTGGAGTGGGGTGCCATTGCTTTCAACCCTGCAAGACCTGGGAATCGGCCCCCCAGAGGCCCCGCCCCATATGCGAGGTCCCCAGTCAGAGACCCGGATGTCAGGAAGTGCGACCTTGCACTTTGGGCTCATCGTATTCCAGGGCCGCCAAGGACCAACAGCAGCTTCAGGCTTCTTTGAGGTCTCCTCTGATTGGGGTCCAGGGTCCCCTCAGTCGTCCCTCAGGTCCTCAAATTGAAACCCTGGAGGAGTTGGGCTTCCTCCTTCGGATCACCTAAGGCTTCACCCCCTTTCCCAGGTCCCCAGTTTCTCTGAGACCCAGATGTCAGGAAATGCAGCATGTGCTCATCCACCCTCTGTGCTCTCTGAGCCTTGATGTGAGGGTCCCGCCTCTGATCACACAAGGGGCATCCCCAGGTCTGCCAGGGATCAAGATGAGGTCCTTGAGGGAGGATACAAAGAACTCCACAGACCCCTGACCCTGCTGTCAGCCCTGGGCCGCCCTGGTGGTAGGATGAGCACTTGGCAGCCTGTTCTGACTTCCACATCTGTGTCTCAGAGACATTAGCTTGGTAAGCTGCAGTCCATGGGGTCACTAAGAGTTGGACACGACTGAGCGACTTCACTTTCACTTTTCACTTTCACGCATTGGAGAAGGAAATGGCAACCCACTCCAGTGTTCTTGCCTGGAGAATCCCAGGGACAGGGGAGCCTGGTGGTCTGCCGCCTATGGGGTCGCACAGAGTCAGACACAACTGAAGAGACTTAGCAGCAGGAACAGCAGCAGAAGGGGCAGGGCCTCAGATGGGCAGAGGGAAAAATCTTAGTTCTTTTGAGAGTCAAGGTGAGGACTCTGAGGGAGGACTTAGGGGACCCTGGACCCAAGAGCAGAGTGGGCTCTGGGAGGACACAGGGCAGATGAGCACATGCTGCATTTCCTGACATCTGGGTCTCAGAGAGACTGGGGAACCTGGTACAGCCGTCTGACTTCCTAATATCCGGATTCCAGACTGGTGTCCTAGTATAGAGAGCAGACTTACTGACATCCAAATCTCAGAAAGACTGGGGTCCTGGTATGAGGTTTGGGGCGTTAGTAGGGGAGGGGAGGGGAAAGAATCTGAAGTCGGACCTGGAGATAAGGTGAGGTCCCTGAGGGAAGACTGAAGGGACCTCAAATGGAGATTCTAGGGATCCCAAGGTAAGGCTGATGGAACCCCACAGATCCCTGTCCCTGCTATCGGCCCTGAGAGCCCTCAGGGTTAGAAGAGCACACTAGGTCTGTCCTGATTTCCTGACATCCAGTTCTGTGAGACTAGGGACCTGGTGTGAGGAGCAGGGACTACGGTGGGGAGAGGACAGAGTCCAGGTCCTACCAGAAGTCAAGGAGAGGACCCTGAGGGAGGGCTGAGGGTAGCCAGATCTCAGACCAGAGGCAACCCTGGTAGTCCCCGGGCAGGACGACCTCGTGCCATATTGCCTAACGTCCCTGTCAGAGAGACTAGGGACCTGCCGACAGCAGCGGAACCTCGAAATGGCAGACAGTACACTTCCAGGTCTTGTCTGGAGTCTAGGCTCCATGCAAGGAAGGACTGAGGTGCTTAGACCCCAACAGGGAGGGATCTTGGCCCTTACAAGAGGGTCTTGGGGGGCCCAGAGTGGGGTGAGCAGTTTCTTGACCTCTGGCTTAGGGACCTCGGGAGGTGAGGTTTTTCAGGCAGAGGGCGGAGGCTTCAGGTCAGCAGAGGCTGGACTCCCCAACCCCAATGGAGGACTGAGCAGACCCCCGCCCCTGTGGTCAGTGCTGGGAGGCCAGGCAGGACGTGAGGAGGAGCTGAGGACCGAGCATCTCCCCAGCCTAGAAGCTGCAGGAGTCCCTGGGCAGATGCCGCCACATGTGGGGCCCCTCAGCGCTTTCTGTTCAGTCTCAGGTCTTGTTCTGAGTTTCCCTGCAGGCCCCCAGAGGGGAGGGACCAGGTTGTGCCAGGGGAAAGGTGAGCACTACAAGGGAGCCCTGAGGGGATCTCCCACCACACAACTGAGGGGACCTCACAGAATCCACCCCTCGTACCATCAGAGAATGCCTCAGGGCTGTGCCACAGGATACCACCGAGGTGCCCCCTCCATTTCTCTCACAGGAGCTGGCAGGAACCAGGGAGGTGAAGGCAGACATCTGAGGCCCTGGTGCTGAGGTGGGGGAGGCTGCATCCCCCTCAGCCTCCTCCCCCACAGTCTCCTGCTCCGCCCTTGCAGAGGCCTTGCCCCAGGAAGCTCTGAATGAGATGGTGGCTAACCTGATGAAGTTCTTTGTCCTCAAGTATCTGGCCAAACAGCCGACCTCCCAAGCGCAAATGCTGAAGAAGGTCCTCAAGGATAACCAGGAGCACTTCCCGCTGGTCTTCAGTCAGGCCCCAGAGTGCCTACAGGTGGTCATTGGCATGGAGGTGAAGGAGTTGGACCCCGGGAGCACACCTACATCATGGTCCCCACCCTGGGCCTCACCTGTGATGAGATGCTGAGCAGTGGGCAGAGCCTGCCCAAGGCCAGCCTCCTGGTGCTGGTCCTCAGCCTGATCATGCAGAATGAAGACCTGGCCCCTGAGGAGGCAGTCTTGGGAGCAGTCAGCAGGATGTGGGTGTATGTTGGGAGTGAGCACTGTGTCTTTGGGGAGCCCAGGGAGCTGCTGACCCAAGTGTGGGTGCAAGAGGGATACCTGGAGCCTTGGTATTTGGTAGGGTAGGGGTGGAGCCAGGGGCATGTTTGTCAACCCATCTAGGGACTGGCCCCCTGAAACAAGGCACATGGCAGCAGATGGGAGCCTTTGCAGGCAACCTGAAACATACTTTTCTGTACTTTCAGACAAGAGACAAGCTGGGGATCACATCTCTGTCCCCAGACCCCCTCCCCACAGTGGGCCAGGGCTGCCTCTCCACATCACCTCTGTGACATCATGAAACAAGTAAGGAAGCAGACCACTTAATTGGCTGCCTGGTCCACGACCCAGATTCTAGAATCTCCAGACAGTATTTATTGGGCACTACCACCCTGCTCTGAGGCCCTTCTGCCCTGACCATTCACTGCTTGGGTAGAGAATGCTCCTGAACTAGACTGGCTCCATGGATAGTCAGAGTTCCAACAAGCCACGTGCAGCCCCGCTCGCCCCATCCACCGATGGAGAGCCCACAGCAGGGCACACCCCTTATGTCACCCAGATCCAAATGTGGATTCAGAGGAGGCTTTGGAGAAGTGGTGGGGCCAACCCGAGACCCCAGATCTGGGCCCCCAAGACAATCTGCCCCACAGGGCCCGAACCTCTTTCTCTCCTCGTCTGGGGGCTCAGCCCACCCAGGACAGCCACCTAACTCTGCTCCTGACCGCCACCCTCCCTGCTGTGTCCCTGCCTCCCAACTGCCTGATCAGAGTAAATGCTCCTCTTCCTGTCCCTGATGCTACTATCTGAGCTCAGACCTCATGGCCTGGGGCCGGTGCTGTCAGCCTAGGCGCCCCCACCAGCCTGAACCTGTCCTGTCTCTCCTCCTCCCACCGGTGTTTCACATACCATGGTTCTGTGTCACCCTGCATGCACATGTGTCCTCATCAGCCCCGGACGGAAAGCACAGCCTAGCCCTCTCCTGTTTCAGCCCCAACGTGTCCATGGTGCCCTGGTGGGGCTTCCGGTGGTCCTAGGTCTCCTTCCTCGTCGCCCAGCCCTCTGGGTGGCTATGCTGGCCATGCACTCTGCACAGAGCTCATCCGGGACCCAACACTTTGTCATGCAATTCTGCCCGTGGACCACTGGCTCCTCTTGTCCTGACCATCTACTGTCCTCCTTCCAGGCAGGACCATAACATCCTTTCTCCATCCGTCTGAGTGTCAGGTGCTCTCATCTGCGAGTTCTGGGACGCCCTACATCTTCTTGCAGCCTGCCTTTGCCCCCCTCTTCCTCCCAGGCTGTGGCTGCTGTGCACAAGTCTGGATCGTGCCCCCTCCACCCAAGGCTTATGTCCAGTCCCAGAAGGAATCCTGGTTGATGTCCCAGAGCTTCACTACTATACTTTGGCTTGTCCTGTGGGAGTCCAAAGCCTGGAACTGGAGCTAGGCAGGGACCAAGGGACTGACATGGACGTGAAGGCACCCTCTCTCACAGGCAGAGTGCTGGATGCCAGGGCAGGGTCTCCTCAGGGACTGCTCGCCCCAGGTGCCAAGCCTGGGGGTGGACGTCAGTCCCCAGTGGGAGGGCCTGAGGGACACGCACTGACCTCTGGGGCACTTACCGCTCCGAGAGACGAGGCGAATACTGAGTCTGTCGCTAGCCTGCAAACAGAAGAGGGAAAATCTGAAACACAAAAAATCAAGAATGACTGATGATTCCTCGGGACTGGCCTTGTGTCCCTTGCCCCTTGACCCCTCTGCTCAGAAAGCCCAGCCCAGGGTTTCCTCCCAAAGTGACTGCAGAGTCAGAGTTAACCGGGTCTGTCACGTCAGTGTCAAGTTGACCCTGTGTCTGGCAACATCCACCCCTCTGAAGGTCCCACCTCCCTACATGGGGTCACTGACCAAGAGCCTGAGGTCCCTGAAGGGCTGGGGTCATTCCCTTGTTTGTCTGCTGTGGTGCTGCAGCGTCCTTCCCCCAGAGGCCCACCCTATCCCTGTTCCTCGGTTCCAGATCTGAGAATTGGCTTGGGGGCCGAACCTGGATGAGGAATCTTGACCTGTTTACTGGGGTGGCTGCCCTTGGCCTCAGTGTCATTGTGGAGCGTACCTTAATCCGTTGCCCATCCATTGAGCTCCCAGGAGGCCGTGTTGTACTGACCACCTGCCCCGCTCTGTGGGTCTGGTCTTCTGGGCGGTGGCAGCCCTCATCATGGCCCCTGGCTCCTGGCCACTCAGTGCGACCCTGCAAACTCTGCTGCAATCCCAGGGCAGGGGGGACAGGGAGTGGGGAGTGTCGTCCATCTCCACCATCATGAGGCCCGGCGAGCCTGGCCTGTGTTGGGTGGTGACTTCGCTGTGTTTTGTGGCCGAGAAGTGGGTGACCACCTCTTCTCATGGTTCCTTGGTTCTCCTGCTGGTAGTGCTGTGGGTCCTGCCACAACTGGGGGCAGTGAGCTCCCCTGCTTCCTGGGAGGGAGGGCTCCAATCCCATTTGCTCCATTGGGGGTGGGGGTGGGGGTGGGAGGGCACCAGCTATTTATCCGGTGGGGGGATGGGCTGCTGCTGCAGGTTCAGAAGTTCAGAGACATCTGGGTAGTCCTGGTCTTCAGGGGCCTGCCTCCCGGTCTCCCTGGCCTTCATGTCAGGGATGCAGGTTTTCCCAAGAGGACCTCTGATGTCAGCGGGTCAGGCCTGCCTTAGCTGAACGTTCAGTGTCTTTGAAGTTCAGCCAATCCTGTAGAATCCTGGGCTGATGTTTGTCCACTGCCTGAAGCTTTGTCAGATACCGGGGACACCCCCAGTTCTCACTGTTCTTCACCCTGAGCTGCTCAGCCCCTGTGAACAGCAGAGCAAAGAAGTCACTTCCCTCTATTTCCCCTTGTCCCACACTGCTGGATCTTCTCACTTGCTAGGGAATTCCTCTGCCCCTGCCAGCCCAGTGAAAGTTCTCGCAGCTGGGCTGTGGCCTTGAGCCCAGGGCTGAGGGCACAGGATGGGTCCTCATAATCAGTGGGGCAGGGGATGTCAACCCCGTACCAAGGCCCCATCTCGCCACCTCTATTCGGACACTCCAGGGCCAGCCTCCTCGGGATGGGTCCTTTGTGAGGCTATTCCTGGGGGTGGGGTGGGGGGGAGTTGGTGCCAGAGGCTGGCTGGGGACTCACCACCAAGGGGACAGGGAGCAGGCTGGGGTGGGCAGGGCATCCCTTCACCTGCAGTGTTGACCTGACTGTTCCTGCCAGCCTGTCGGGAGGGGCAGAGCAGAGACAGTCATTGGAGGTGTCCACAGTGGGCCCCAGTGGTCAGGCCCTCACACTGCCTGAGGCCTTGTGATCGCTACTGACTGAGCAGGAGATCTGACAAAAGGAATTGGTGCCTGAGTGGTGGCTGTGTGTACACACAGGACGCCAAGTGCCTTTGCCTGGGTGGCACCAAGCTCTGCCCTGCTTGCAGCCTGGTGGGAGGGGTCTTGGTGTCTTTTGCATCAGACAACTGCTGGGTTGGGCAGGAGAACTGCTTCCAGTGCACTGGCCACCTGGCCATCTGCTAGACCTGGTGTAAGCACAGCCTGATGTGAGAGGGCAGGTCTGGGTGCCAGACCTCACGAGGCAAAGCGCATTCAATTCCAAGGACACCCATCCTGCAAGAGGCTCCTCCACCGTGCAGGGCATCAGGTCCCCACTCACCCCTGCATCACTCAGGGCTGGGGGTAGGGAGGCTGGAGCATATCTTCCAGGCAGATCTGTAAAGTGCAGAGCCTGAAACGAAGCAGAGGTTGGGGAGCATGAAGAGTGGGGAACCAACCACTGACTCACATCAAGGGCTTTTTAGATGGGAGTGTCATCTGGGTTGGGTCTCATAGTGAAGAGGATCTGCTTGGCTGGGAAACGGGAGAAGGGCCCCCAGAAGGGTCAGACCCATGGAGCGAACTGAGCCCAGGTGTGTAGCTGGATCAAGGCCATGGGAAAGGGCCTGGGAGACTAGCCCGGGTCCCACTCAGGGGCGACTCTAAGTCATCTGGCCTTTGCCCTGTGTACAGTTGATTAATGCCCTCACTTGCAGATTTAAAGGCAAGCCATTGCCTCTCTGCCTGAGAAGAATTCATTGATTCAGTCATTTGGTTAGACAGTGATTGGACAAAGCTTTGTGTGCCTCCTATACACAGGGTCAGGCAGCAGATAGACAAGAGGGGTGCACAGGTGAGTCAGGCAACCGGCATGGCTCTTTCCAGGATGAGTGGCTCTGGCAGCTGGTGCCTGTCCTCGCTGAACTGGGCATGGGCACCTTCTTCCACAGGCTGACTTCTCCTGGCTTGTGATGAGGTCTCCAATTCTTGTTCTTGAGTCCAGAAAGAGGTTTAGAGATATGACATTAGGTCTTTATGTTCTGAGAGTTATTGTCAGGAGATGGTTAGATGCCATCACCAACTCTAAATTGCCTCTCTGCCTGAGAAGAATTCATTAATTCAGTCATTTGGTTAGACAGTGATTGGACAAAGCTTTGTGTGCCTCCCATGCACAGGGTCAGGCAGCAGATAGACAAGAGGGGTACACAGGTGAGTGCATGAATTTGAGCAAACTCGGAGATGGTGAAGGACAGAGAAGCCTGGCATGCTGCAGTCCACGGGGCCACAAAAAGTCAGACACGACTTAGCGACCAAACACACACAGAGGTGAGGGCGTTGGGCCCAGACTGTCCTGGTCCCCAGCAGTAGGCTGATTTGCCCCCTGTGGCACCCAGTGTCCCCCAGGCTGAGCAGAGTGGCTGCTGCTGCTGCATTGTGCAGAGAAGGAAGACGTGGTGCAGGTTTGCCCAGAACAGCTCCCCAGTGGCCTGAGCTGTGGCAGCTTCAGTTCCAGGAGGAGTTTGGCAGTGTGGGCCCCTCGCTTGCTGCGTTTGAAGGACTATTGCAGGCAGTGAAGACAAGATGATATGGGAGGCTGGCCTTGGCCTACTGTATTGCCCACCTAGTGTTCCCAAATGGCACTTGGAGGAGGCTTTAGGAAAGGGGCCAGCTTCGTGTCTGAGATGAAACTAGAGTTTGACAGTAATGTGCTGCTTGCTCGTTGTGCCATCTGCTGGCCAGCTCTGCCAACTTCACTTTTTTTTTTTTTTTTAAATTGAAGTATGCTTTTGAACTGTGGTGTTGGAGAAGACTCTTGAGAGTCCCTTGGACTGCAAGGAGATCCAACCGGTCCATTCTGAAGGAGATCAGCCCTGAGAATTCTTTGGAAGGAATGATGCTAAAGCTGAAACTCCAGTATTTTGGCCACCTCATGCGAAGAGTTGACTCATTGGAGAAGACTCTGATGCTGGGAGGGATTGGGGGCAGGAGGAGAAGGGGATGACAGAGGATGAGATGGCTGGATGGCATCACTGACTCGATGGATGTGAGTCTGAGTGACCTCCGAGAGCTGGTGATGTATAGGGAGGCCTGGCGTGCTGCGGTTCATGGGGTCGCAAAGAGTCGGACACGACTGAGCGACTGATCTGATCTGATCTGATCTGATAGTCAGGACTTCCCTCATAACTCAGTTGGTAAAGAATCCGCCTGCAATGCAAGAGACCCCAGTTCGATTCCTGGGTCGGAAAGATCCCCTGGAGAAGGGAAAGGCTACCCACTCCCATGTTCTGGCCTGGAGAATTCCACGAACTGTATACTGTAGAGTTCATGGCGTCACAAAGAGTTGGACACCACCGAGTGACTCTCCCTCACTTTCACATAGTTGATTAACAATGTTGTGCCCATCGTTTCTGGTGTACATCAAGGTGATTCACTATATAAATACTTTCAGTTTCTTTTCCATTTTAGGTTATTGTAGATATTGAGTATAGTTCCCTGTTGTACACAGTAGGACCTTAATTATGTATTTCATACATTTTTGTTCAGTCACTCAGTCATGTTCAACTTTGTGACCCCATGAACTGCAGCATACCAGGATTCCCTGTCTTTCACTCCCCGCCAGAGTTTGCTCAAACTCATGTCCATTGAGTCTGTGATGCCATCCAATCACGTCATCCTCTAGCACCCTCTTCTCCTCCTGTCTTCAGTCTTTCCCAGCATCAGTGTCTTTCCCAGTAACTTGGCTCTTCACATCAGGTGGCCAAGATATTGGAGCTTCAGCTTTAGCATCAGTCCTTCCAATGGATATTCGGGGTTGATTTTTTTAAAATTGACTGACTTGGTCTCCTTGCTGTCCAAGGGACTCTCAAGACTCTTCTCCAGCACCACAGTACTACTGTTTTATACTTAGTAGTGTGTATCTGTTAATCCCAAACTCCTAACTTATCCCTTCCCCTGCTTTTCCCCTTTGGTAACCAAAAGTTTATTTTCTGAGTCTGTTTCTACTTTGCAAATAATTTCATTTGTATCTTTTTTTCAGATTCCACATATAATTAATATCATAGGACATTTGTCTTTCTTTTTCTGACATACTTCACTTAGTATGATAATCTCTAGGTCCACTCATGTTTCTGCAAATGGTATTACTTCATTATTTTTCATGGCTGAGTAGTATTCCTCTGTGTGTGTGTGTGTGTGTGTGTGTGTGTGCGCGTGTGTTTGTACCACATCTTCTTTATCTTGTTGATGGACATTTACATTGCTTCCATATCTTGGCTATTATAAATAGTGCTGCAATGAACATTGGGATGCATGTGTCTCCTCAAACTAGAGTTTTTGTCCTTTCCAGGTATATGTCCAGGAGTGGGATTGCTGGATCATATGGTAGTTCTGTTTGTAGTTGTTTGAGGCACCTCCATACTGTTCTTCACATTAATTGTACCAATGTACTTTTCTGCCAACAGCATACAAGGGTTACCTTTTCTATGCATCCTCTCCAGCATTTAGTCTTCGTAGGTTGTTTGATGATGGCCATTCTTTCCAGTGTAAGATGATACTTCCTTGGAGTTTTTATTTGCATTTGTCTGATAATTAAGAACGTTGAGCTTCTTTCATGTACCTTTTGGCCATCTGTGTCTTCTTTGGAGAAATGTCGATTGAGGTGTTCTGACCATTTTTTTATTGGATTGCTTTTTTTTTTTTTTTTTTTTTTTTGCAGCTTCAGTTTTAATTAAAGGTGGTTAGCAATAAGAGCTTCCATGGCAGAAAGCTCCATGCAGGGCTCGGAGGGTGTGAATACAAAAATGAGGTGCTAAACCTAATATGTAATACATAGTAAAGTATTTCATTTCCTTTTCCTCCTCTGACCATTTCTGTCTTCTTCATCCTTGTAACTTTCCCAAGCCATGGAGATGTCAGATACATAGCAATGGATATTAAAATGGATTCTTAACTCTCATTACCACCAAGATATAGCAACTGAATTTGCAATTTCCGTGCCTTGAGCCTATAGCAGGAGCCCAGGCATTGGCACAGAAGCCCATTGTTTGTATCCCATGGGTCCGTGAGGGTGGATGGCTCCTTTTGTGAGTGGACGTGTGTCCATGTAGCTCATAGGCTGGGCCAGTGCATAGGGCACACAGAGGGGCTGCCTGTTTGTGCTCATGATGTGAATGACATGATCCAGAGCCTGGGCTTTGGGATCCAGGGACCTGGGTTTGGACACCAGCTCTTCTCTTGCTGTGTAGCCTTGGCACTTGCTGTATCTGGATGTCTCTCTCCTCTGTTGAAAACCAGGTAGCACAAAATGCGGCTCATGTCACAGGGCTTTTCCAGGGCACAACCTTGGACATCATGTTGTCTCCCACTGGGGCTCAGGGTCTGTCTATGCTTCTACTTCTGCAGTTGGGAGGTTATTCCAGCAACACTGCCTATGAAGAATTTTCTTGATTCCCAGACTTGGTAAATCCTCTAACAGTGTTCAAGGGACTCTAATATGACCTTAGTGAAATTCCCTTATGCTATCTGGAAGTTGTCAGTTGTGCATGTAGAAAATGAGATGGTTGGTCCAGAACAGGGATTCTCCAACCTTTGTGTCCATGGGATATCTGGCTGGCAGGTGGTGTGGGGTTCAGCCTCCCAAACAGATCAGAGGCAGACTGCTCAGCTGAAGCAAGGCCTGCTCCCCATCCCCCTTCTTCCGAATCTCTTCCTGGCCCAGTCCTCATAGAGGCCCCCAAAATGTGCCAGAGAACACAGTTTGAAAACTAAATCTAAGATTTCGGTGTGCATTCAGATCCCTCAGTGATCTTGTCAAATGTGGCTTCTGATTCACATGTTCTGAGGTGGACCTGAGATTCTGTGCTTCTGAACAGATCCCAATTGATGCCCAAGTGTCTGGTCCATGGATAACATTTTGAAAAGCAAGGGTCTGATCACAGACGGCCTTTGACCTTTCACATCCTTTGATTTGGAGTTCTTACTGTTATTCTGATTGTGTCATAAAATAAAAATTTGTGTTGAATGGATGTTTCTATTAAGGGCAACATCCTCAAGAATACAGATCTGGAAACTGACCTGGGATATGAAGGAGACAGAAAGTATTTGTTTCTCAACTGTGAGTGTCTGAAACATCTGTAAAATATTTTCTGAAGAACACAATTTGGGTTAAGAAGCTATTCAACTTTGTCAAGAAGAGTTCCACTTTGGTTTGGTTGTAGTCTGGATCATCAGATCAGATCAGATCAGTCGCTCAGTCGTGTCCGACTCTTTGCGACCCCATGAACCGCAGCTCGCCAGGCCTCCCTGTCCATCACCAGCTCCCGGAGGTCACTCAGACTCGCATCCATCGAGTCAGTGATGCCATCCAGCCATCTCATCCTCTGTCATCCCCTTCTCCTCCTGCCCTCAATCCCTCCCAGCATCAGAGTCTTCTCCAATGAGTCAACTCTTCGCATGAGGTGGCCAAAATACTGGAGTTTCAGCTTTAGCATAATTCCTTCTAAAGAAATTCCAGGATTGATCTCCTTCAGAATGGACTGGTTGGATCTTCTTGCAGTCCAAGGGACTATCAAGAGTCTTCTCCAACACCACAGTTCAAAAGCATCAATTCTTCGGCGCTCAGCCTTCCTCACAGCCCAGCTCTCACATCCATACATGACCACAGGAAAGACCATAGCCTTGACTAGGCGAACCTTTGTTGGTAAAGTAATGTCTCTGCTTTTGAATATGCTATCTAGGTTGGTCAAAACTTTCCTTCCAAGGAGTAAGCGTCTTTTAATTTCATGGTTGTAGTCACCATCTGCAGTGATTTTGGAGCCCAGAAAAACAAAGTCTGACACTGTTTCCACTGTTTCCCCATCTATTTCCCATGCAGTGATGGGACCAGATGCCATGATCTTCGTTTTCTGAATGTTGAGCTTTAAGCCAACCTTTTCACTCTCCACTTTCACTTTCATCAAGAGACTTTTTAGCCCCTCTTCACCTTCTGCCATAAGAGTGGTGTCATCTGCATATCTGAGGTTATTGATATTTCTCCCGGCAATCTTGATTCCAACTTGTGTTTCTTCCAGTCCAGCATTTCTCATGATGTACTCTGCATATAAGTTAAATAAATATGGTGACAATATGCAGCCTTGACGTACTCCTTTTCCTATTTGGAACCAGTCTGTTGTTCCATGATAGAGAAAGTGTTAGTCGATGAGTTGTGTCCAACTCTGTGCAACCCCAGAGTGTAATCCACCAGGCTTCTCTGACCATGGGATTTCCCAGGCAAGAATACTGGAGTGGATAGCCATTCCTTTCTCCAGGGGATCTTCCCGACCCAGGGATCAAACCTGGGTCTTCTGCATTGCAGGCAGATTCTTCAACATTTGAGCCACAAGGTAAGCTAATGGACACTTTTCTAAGAGAATTTCTGACAGAAACAAGTGACCTGCTTTCAGACCCTGGCTGAGGCCTGTCTCCACACTGTATGTCTAAGTGAAGGTTCAGAATTGTGGACAGCTGTTGGTGTGTCTGGCATCCATGTGCTTTCTTGATAATCTTAATGACGTGGCATCTAGAAAGCTACCTTCATGTAAGTGGCCTCCACACTTTCTGTCCATTGCTGAGTTGAGTGCTCCAGGTTCAGAGTTGGTAGAGTGTTCTGTCTTCGGCACTCTGTCGGGACTCCTCTGGTGTGTGTCCAGAAGACTGGCTGCTTTGACAGACCGTAGGGCTTTGCTTGTCAGTCTTTGTCTGTTTCAATTCGGTAACATCATGGCTAAGGTGGGGAACCCACTTTAGCAAGGAGACAAAAGCCCAGCTGCTAAAGTAGCCAGCGTGTTGAAATGTCAGGTATCCTTTGTGGAATATGGCAGGAGAACAGTGTGTGCTCCGTGGCATTGCCCGAGCCCTTCATTAAGAAGGATGACCACTTTCCCATGGGGTGGAGGTGGCATGTTTACCATCTGAGGAAGTGAGGTGAGACTGAACACCAGGGAGGCTGGATCCAAACACAGAGGTGTTCCTTTGGTGGTCAGTCAGTGAAGAGAACAGTCTAGGGGATGTGTGTTCCCAGGAGTTGTCAGTGGGCTTCTTTAGCATCAAGCACCTGGGAAGCCCTGACGGAGTGTGCCCAACTGCCCCCTCCTCCAGAGGCTGACAGTCTAGCGACACTGGCCCATCAATAGCTCTGTCAGTGGCCACCAGTCACCTTTCTTGCTTCTGTCATCCCCTCACTGTCTGGTGTGTGTGCACCTTCTTGGTGCCTGGCATTGGGTCTACAAGGGTGGAGAAGATGGGGAACTTGCTGACAAGCCCCAAACAGGCAGACAGAAAGGCACAGCTCCTAGAATCTGGAGTCTCTGAGGAGGGATGCCAGGGATGGTTGCCGGGGGCCATAGAGCTCAGTGTGTGTCTGGGACACTGATCCAGAGTGCACTGCCTTCCCCCCATCCTCAGAGCGTTTCGGTCACCGCACGTACTTGTGGATGGCCTCCACCTGAGCCTTCCTTGCACACCGTTGATGAAGCATGAGAGTCTTTTTTTCCAGCCACCTCTCTCCCACTCAGTTCCCCCTGGCATAAAATCAGCAGTTACGAGTAGAGGAGTCTCAGATAGAATCCTTAAGAAGAAGTCTCTGGAAGAACACCCTGTCTGTCCAGTGCTTCCTGAGCTCTCTTAACCTGGGGCCTGTGCTGACACGACACAGGCAGTTTACTAATCCTTCTCCAGCCCCTCCCACCCAGGTCACCCTGGTAGCATAACCACGAATCCTAAAACACAGCTTTCCCCGAGGCAACCCCTGACTCCCACAACTTGGTGTTCGAGTGCCTGTAGCTCTCTGGCCTCATCTTGCCCATCTGTCAAATGAGGTCAATGAAAACAGTTCCGGGCCCAGGATCAGCCTTCGCTCTCCATGCTTCTCAGGGCTCTGACCCCCACCACGGGCCTTCCTCCCTTCCTCGCAGCAGCACTTCCCCCCGTCTCCCCGATGGTCATGGACTCGCCTCCACTCCCGCAGCCTGGTCCCAGCGTGCCCAGTCCTCCACACTGCTGCTTCAGCAGATTCCTCCCTCCTCACTTCCCGTGTCCTTCTGAAGCCTCTGAGGCTGACTCCAGGACTGTTCCTTCCTCCCCACAACTTCCAGAACCCTCTGTATAGTACTCTTTTTGTGCAATGTTACCTTGGGTGGTTTCTGTTTCTGTGTGTGTGCGCGTGCACAGGTGCGTGCATGCACTGTTACCCCAGCTAGACTGCAATCCCTCTGAGGATAAAGACCCCGCCCAGTTTACCTTGGTACTGTCCCCAGAGATGCTTCTGCCAGAGGAGACACTGACTAGGTGCTGACCGTTGACTTCGAGTCACATTCAGTTCAGTCACTCTGTAGTGTCCAACTCTTTGTGACCCCATGAACCGCAGCACGCCAGGCCTCCCTGTCTATCACCAACTCCCAGAGTCCACCCAAACCCATGTCCACTGAGTCGGTGATACCATCCAACCATCTCATCCTCTGTCATCCCCTTCTCCTCCTGCCCTCAATCTTTCCCAGCTTTTCATTTTTTTTAATTTTATTTTTATTTTATTTAAGTTTAGAATATTGTATTGGTTTTGCCATGTATCAAAATGAATCTGCCACAGGTATACATGTGTTCCCCATCCTGAACTCTCCTCCTTCCTCCCTCCCCATACCATCCCTCTGGGTTGTCCCAGTGCACCAGCCCCAGGCATCCGGTATCAAGCATGGAACCTGGACTGGTGACTTGTTTCATATATGATATTATACATGTTTCCATGCCATTCCCCCAAATCATCCCACCCTCTCCCTCTCTCAGAGTCCAAAAGACTGTTCTATACATCAGTGTTTCTTTTGCTGTCTCGTATACATGGTTATTGTTACCATCTTTCTAAATTTCATATATATGCGTTAGTATACTGTATTGTGTTTTTCTTTCTGGCTTACTTCACTCTGTATAATAGGCTCCAGTTTCATCCACCTCATTAGAACTGATTCAAATGTATTCTTTTTAATGGCTGAGTAATACTCCATTGTGTATATGTATCACAGCTTTCTTATCCATTCATCTGCTGATGGACATCTAGGTTGCTTCCATGTCCTGGCTATTGTAAACAGTGCTGTGATGAACATTGGGGTACACATGTCTCTTTCAATTCTGGCTTTGCTTCTCACATCAGATGGCCAAAGTATTGGAGTTTCAGCTTCAACATCAATCCTTTCAATGAACACCCAGGACTCATCTCCTTTAGGATGGACTGGTTGGATCTCCTTGCAGTCCAAGGGACTCTCAAGAGTCTTCTCCAACACCACAGTTCAAGAGCATCAATTCTTCTGCATTCAGCTTTCTTTATATTCAACTCACTTGGCACTCATCAACTCTGTTGTATGACTCCGGACTCAGCAGGTGATAAGATGGGCCCTGCCCAGGCATCAGTGTGTGCGAGGCGGGTAAGCAAGGCAAGTATGTCAGTAATCTCACTGGACGCAGGACCACTCTCTGTAGAAACATCTAAAGTGTGAGGATGCCTCTCCTTGCGAGAAGAGGGAGGTGGGCTCTGAATGGCACACTGCAGAGTGGGTGAGGTGTGGATGGTAGCAAGACAGGAGTCCACCCCCAGGGGCCAGTCCTGACCCCTGCACTAGTGACCTGCTCCCTGTCCCCATAGAGGGTGGGGCCTGGAACATGGGACATAGGAGGTCCGTTCAAGCTCGGCACACATTGGATGCTATGACTGTACCATAGGGAATTCAGTGTTGACAGACTCAGAGGGTTGTCTTTGTCTTTGTCTTTTTGGTTTCTGCCTTACTTGACTCGATGCTGTGCTGGCCTGGCATGGTTCTTCTCTGATGCTGGCTCAAGAAGCCCGCCTCCCCTGAACTGCTTCCTCCTCCTACCACTCAGTGTCTACCCAAAGTCATGCCAGGTCTCTCACCTCAGTGGAGGAAAGACAGCTCCATACATTGGGTCCTTGTGTGGTGTCCCAGCTCGGGCTGTCTTTCCATTCCTTAGGTCACATGCTAGTCACTCACTCCCAGGTACTTTTTATTTTTTTATTTTGTGAGCCCTCAGCAAGTGTAGATGACTTTTAAATGTTACTTATTTCTTTTGGCCCCGATGTGAGGCATGTGGAATCTTAGTTTCCTGGCCAGGGATCGAACCCATTTCCCTGCAGTGGAAGTGAGGAGTCTTAACCACTGGACCACCAGGGAAGTCCCACTGCCAGGTAATCCTGGTTATTTGGAATTCGTCCTGATTGCCTTATCCTTGCTCCTGGTTAGACACCCTCCTCCCTTCTGCCTTGTTATCTGAGTCACAAGACTTTTCTCAGTGTTTGGTTTCCCTTCTGTAACTCTCTGGACCAGACAGAGATGAGCAGTGAAGCTAATGAAGTTTAAGATTAAGTTTCAGAGTCACTGGATTCCAAGCCTGGAAGATGCCCTAGCATTATGATATATCCCAGCTTCTAGTTTGTAAAATCACCTTAAGGTGCTTTAGCCACAGTTGGCTCAGGGCACCTCTGTGTCCATTCTGCTGCCTCCATCCCTCTTGCTCTTGTATTGGTTGACCATGGGCATATTGGGAATCTGGCTAAGGGGAGATTAAATCAGGAGAAAGTAGTTTGGATTTCGAGAAACATATTTTAGGGGATCCCAACCAATTCTGTACACATTCAAGTTATTCCTAGCTGTCCTGTATTGAAATAGCTTCCAGAATACTCAAACTTACCATGCCTCTGTGCGGTATCAGGACAAGAGGTGAGAGGCTGAAGGGAACATTGTGATGTTACTGTGCTTCACAGCACTAGGTACCAGAAGTATGCTGACAGTGAGGGAGCATCACAGGTCACACTATATGGAGCTAGAAGCTAGTCTATGGGAAAGTCTCTCAGTCATGGATCACATATGTAAAGCCAATGAACCTAAGTGCTGTCTTGTCAGGAGTATACTCAGTGTGCAGTGGATGCAATTATAAACACAAGATATATTTATATTCCCCTTTGGATGGGGCTTGTGTGAAAAGATGTTCTTCAGAATTCCTGACATTGTGGGCACAGACGTGAAACAAGACCCCAAACATTGAGGGGGGTGTGCAGATGAATTAATGTAGCAGGCCTGAGACTGCTGTTCATAGAAAAGGCTGCTTATAAGAGTGGCCTTCTGCTGGCGTCTAGCAACGTGGCTCTCAGAATGTCCCCAGTTAACAGAAAACTGTGCTTAGACCATTTATACAGTGTGCTTTATGCCAAACTCCATTTTCCTTCTGGGAGACTGGTATTCTGGTGCACAGTAGGCAGATGCTGTCTATGTGACCAGCCCTGAAGAAAAGCTGTGGGCTCCGAATCTGGGCTGCCCTGGGCAAATATGTTGCACACCTGTCAGTGCATTTTCCTTGCTGAGGGAAGGGTATCCTCTCTGTAGCCCCACATGGGAGGGAGAGAGCATAAGGAAGTCTGCACATGGATTCTTCCAGGTTCTGCCTGTCTTTCTCCCTGTGATCCACCTTTGCATCCTTACTGCATTGCTATACTTACATCTTAGCTGTGAGTGAGACTGTATGCTGAGTCCTCTGAGTCTCCAAAATCACTGCAGATAGTGATTACAGCCATGAAATTAAAAGACACTTACTCCTTGAAAGGAAAGTTATGACCAACCTAGATAGCATATTCAAAAGCAAAGACATTACTATATTACATAGTCAAGGCTATGGTTTTTCCAGTGGTCATGTACGGATGTGAGAGTTGGACTGTGAAGAAAGCTGAGCGCCGAAGAATTGATGCTTTTGAACTGTGGTGTTGGAGAAGACTCTTGAGAGTCCCTTGGACTGCAGGGAGATCCAACCAGGCCATCCTAAAGGAGATCAGTTCTGGGTGTTCTTTGGAAGGAATGATGCTGAAGCTGAAAGTCCAGTACTTTGGTCACCTCATGCAAAGAGTTGACTCACTGGAAAAGACTCTGATGCTGGGAGGGATTGGGGGCAGAAGGAGAAGTGGATGACACAGGATGAGATGGCTGGATGGCATCACCAACTCATTGGACATGAGTTTGAGTGAACTCCAGGAGTTGGTGATGGAGAGGGAGGCCTGGCATGCTGCGATTCATGGGGTCGCAAAGAGTTGGACACGACTGAGCAACTGAACTGAACTGAACATAAAGTACCATGAATATTGGTGAAAAAAAATAATGACGCATTTTGGTGGGGCAGTCAATCAGTACCATGCAAATATCAAACCACTAAAATATTAAACAAGCAATGAATGTTTATACTGAATATAAATATAAATGAACATTCCCTTTGTTTCTTCAAAACAAGCTTTAGATGCTATTTTTCTTGGACTTAAAGACATGGAAATGAAAATATTTTTAGTATTAGGTTATCAATAGAAGGTACTCATATCTTGCTTGTAGTGGCAGTTACACAGCTTACTGTGTTTGTCAAAATTTAGCAGTGTACACAAAAAATAGTGATTTTTACTCCATGTAACTTATGCCCCACAAATAAGTAAAACAATAGGTTATCTTTAGAGGATGGTCGGCTGTCCACAAGTAACTACCACCACTAACTGCAAATTTTATGCATGTAAGACTGTTTATCAGCTTAAATACAGCATTTCACATTATCCCCTCAATGAGCCTGACACCGTCCTTAATTCCCATTTACAGATAAAATAATAGATGCTTGGAGATGTAATGTGCACAGTGGTACAGCTGGTAATCAGCTGGTCTGCAACGGGACCCCAGCTCTCACACCATGTACCTGCACCGTCCTACACATGTCTGTCCAGAGGGTCCATTGCAGATACTGTACTCCATCCTACTGGAGACCCTTGGCCTCTGCAGGGAGAATCTGGGGTGAACTCACTTCAAGTCTCTGCTCAACCAGGTGTTTGTGTCAGTCTTCGTGCCCTAGTGATGCCAAGGCCACCAAAGGCAGCAGCCTTGCACTCCCTGCCCACGTTCCCACCTACTTCTCCCAGAGCAGCCTCAGTGGATGATGCCCCAGTGTCCGCCTGGTCACGTTCTAACTAACCATCTGCCCACAGATGGACCCACCCCATCGGAAGCAAAAAACTAGAAGTGGTTGGTCTAACTAGTATGGACCAGCCTCTATTACTCCATGTCCACCAAAGAATTCATCCCTGGTGCATCCTTTAATCTCCAGGGTCATGCTTGCCCACAGTTCCAGCAACTTCTTTGTGGGACTGAACCTCATCTGAGGCAACTTAGGACCCAGGAGTGACATGTCAAATCACGATTTGCTTGCTGGTGTATAGGCTCAAGAAACCCTGGAGTTCTACCTGTGGGAGGGGTGAAAGCACATCCATGCAAGGAACAAGGAGGGCAGCCTACCGGGTTGGGGCGGGGTGGACAGGAGGCCGCTGGCCACCAGAAGTCCCCCCACTGGCCTTCAGTCACCTGCTGCTCAGACACAAAACACAGCAGCAGAGTGGGAGGGGCAGGGAAGTGAGCCCATGCACCTGCCAGGAGCTAGAAAGGGGAGCAGGCCCTGGGGGTGGGGACAGCAGTTGGTGGGGGCAGAATCCAGAGAAGGGCAAAGGACCCTGGGAAAGGCCAAGCTCAGGAGAAGGCCCAGACATCCTGGGAAGGTCATGAGAGAAGGGGATTCTGGGCCTGGGGAGTGACGAGGAGTGCTGGCCGGTGGGCTATGGGTTTCTGAAGAAAGACACTGGGTTTCTCCAGTGTCTGGGGAAAGCTGCAGAGTGTGGGGCCAGAAGAGGATGCAGGGCTGTGGTGGGCAGTAGGGGCAATAAGCAGATTTCAGAGATGGGGAGAGGGCCTCGGGGCTTGGGGAAGGGGAGAGAGCTCCAAGGAAGAGGGGGAGTCCAGGGAGAGGGCTCAGGATCACAGATCAGGATGGAGCCACAGGGTCTTGGAAAGAACACGGAATCCTGGGGATTTCTGGGAAGACTCTTGGGGTCTAGGGGGGGCAACGGGGTGCTGTGAAAGGATGCCAAGCCTAAGAGAGGGTGCTAGGGTCCTGGGAAGGGGCATGGGGTGCAGGGGGAGGAGTGCGTGGGGTGAGAGGTGGGGCGTGGGATTGGGTTGTGGGCAAGAAATCTGGGGAGAGGTGCCAGGTCCAGGGAAGGAATTTGGAAACAAGGGAAAGGCAAGTGGTCCTAGGAAGAGGTGCAGGGTCTGAGATGGGGGCACCCAGAGTATGGGGAAGGATGCAGGACTGGGAGAGGGCTTGGGGTCCTGGGGAGCAGGACCCCAACACAGAAGCCATAGGAAGAGCTCAGGGTCCTGGGAAGAGACACAGATTCCAGGGACAAAAGCGAGATCACAGGGCTGGGGCCACAGGGGGCTGAGGCAGAGCTTTACCTGCTTCGGATGTAATCATTGTACAGGTCCTGGCAAATGTACCACAAGATCATGCAGAGGATGAGCAGGATAGCGAAGAGGAACAGAGCCACGAAGATGGCCTTGGTCCCCAGGGAGCCCAGGGCCTGCATGGTGCCGCCGAGGGGGCGCCACAGGTCCTGAAGGAGGGACAGTGAAGAGAGTGGTGTGGGCTGCCACCTGCACCAGTGGAGCGCCCTGACAGGGAGGAAACTGCTGCGGGCCAGCACCCCTGGGGGGCCTGCTTGCTTGGGGCCAAGGGCGTGCCTGTCTGGAGGAGACACCGGTCCCCTAAGGGAGAACGGTCAGGCGCTGCCGGCACCTCCCGAGGGGACCCGGGGTCTCCTGAGAAGAGAGACTGGGGAGAGGTGTGGGGTCTCCCCCGAGTTCCCTAGGGCGTCCCTAAGAACGATCCCACTCATCTCTCTGGCACTTGGGGGAAGGACACACTGGGGAGGTCATATCTAGTCCCAGCCCGTCCCATCCCATGCCCAACACAACACACTGACATTTTCCTGCACACACTGACCGGTTCCAGGGCTGTCACCATCCTTTGGTGGATCTTTAAGGAAAAGTGAAAGTCGCTGAGTCCTGTCCGACTCTCTGGCAGTCTCCTCCATCCATGGAAATCTTGAAGCAAGAACACTGGAATGGGTGGCCATTCCCTTCTTCAGGGGATTTTCCTGACCCCAGAATCGAACCCTGGTCTCCTGCACTGCAGGCAGGTGCTTTACCTTGATTCTGAGACACCAGGGGAATCTCTGATCTCTAAGAAGGGAGGAGCCAAAAAGTAGCTGTGACAGGCCAGGGCTGCTTGAACAAATCCCAAGCCTTCTCAAGGACCACCAGGGTGCACCCACCTGTGCCTGGGGTGAGCCAAGGCCCACTCTGGCGGCTTTGTCTCCACTGCAACCCACCCTCCCCCCCACCCCAACTCCTGCCCTCCTCTGCAGCCCACCAGTGGTTCTGGACCAGCAGCACCCCATCACCTGGGTGCAGAGAAGACAACCAAGATCACAGGCTCCACTCAGCTCCACAGCGAGGATCTGCATATTAACGAGGTCCCCAGAATGGGGAGGGGCGTCCCTGGTGGCTAAGATGGTAAAGAATCTGTCTGCAATGCGAGGGACCCAGGTTCTATCGCTGGGTCTGGAAGATCCCCTGGAGAAGGGAATGGCAACCCCAGAATTTCATGGACAGAGGGGACTGGCGGCTTCCATGGGTTCGCAGGTCTGACACGACTGAGAGACTCACACTTTCACTTTCAGGAGGGGGAGGGGACAAGTCACCACGTGTTCACTGCGCCTTGTGCTGTGGTCCTCTGCCTTGTAGAGTCTGTGAATGCAGGGTCATTGTGTCTTCCATAGTCAGGAGTGGCTTCCCCAGTGGCTCCTGCGTGCCTGCTAAGTCGCTTCAGTCGTGTCCCACATTGGCAAGCGGGTTCTTTAACCCCTACCGCCACCCAGTGGTAAATATTTCGCCTGCAATGCAGGAGCTGCAGGAGAGGAGGCTTGGATCCCTGGGTCTGCAAAATTCCTTGCGGGAGGAAACGGCAACCCACTCCAGAATTCCTGCCTGGGAAATCCCATGGACAGAGGAGCCTGCTGGGCTACAGTCCATGAACGACTTACCATGCACGCATATTCAGAAGAAATCGAGCCTGATTTCTTCAGTGGAGGCTTTTGGAAGCTCCAGATAGTTACTCACCTAGCAAGAGTTGTTCTCAGTTCCTTAGAAGCGTGATTTCGTTCATTCTTGAGATGAAATTTTTCATGACAGAAGAGCAAGGACCTGAAGGAAAAAAAAATTGATCTTAATGGTTTAAAGGAAAACAGAAGTTAGGACTTCTCTTCCCAGCCCCCACCCCACCTCCAAACCTCTGTTCTTGGATTTCTCCTAATGTCTCAGGTGGAGACAGGCAATAAATACTGATTCTGTGCTTTGTATGTCACCCCTGAAGTGTAGCCTGTTCTAGCGGGAGGGAGAAGTAGCGCTTTGCCCATGGGGTTGTCAGAAAAGGTGATTGTCAGACTTGCAAGCACTGGCTGCACAGGCTAGATCACCTTTCACTCCCCCAGCTGCCAACACGCCACTTACCAGCCACCGTCAGGAGAGCATCGCTGTTGGAAGGAATGAGGCCGCTAGCAGTCTGAGTGAGATCCTGCGTGCTCAGTGTCTCAGTTGTGTCCTACTCTTTGTGACCCCATGGACTGCAGCCCGCCAGGCTCTTCTGTCCATGGGATTTCCCAGGCAGGAAATCTAGAGAGGGTTGTCATTTTCTCCTCCAGAGGCTCTTCCTGACCCACAGATTGAACCCTCATCTCCTGCATTGCAGGCAGATTGCTTACCACTGAGCCACGTTGAGAAATATCTCTGAATGGGAATATCTGTGAACAGACTTAGGTCAGTTCAAGTAAGGAGTGTTTCCCCCATGGTCTTTGCTGCTAAATTCCTTAACTTGTCACTGCTCTGAGTTAGTGTACCATGATTCCCTGTGCTGAATCTTTTCCTACAGTGATAGCAGCTTTCCTTCCTCAGCATCAGGCCAGGCCAGCAAGACCATCCAGTCTGTAAAATATTAGGCACCTACTGTGTACTGGGTATCTGGGGGGTAAGGCAGTCAAGGCGGCAATCAGTAAGACAGAAACCAGGATGAGAGTCTAGTGGAGGCCCTAGAACAGCATGCAGATGCCTAGGGCAGAGGCAGGTGCGGGGTTTGCCTACTCAGATCTGAGCAAGGTTCAGAAGAGAGACTGAAGAGTGAAGTCAGGTATGAATGGCGGAACGGGAGGAGGCTTCATGGAAGAGCTAACAGTAGGAGAGAGAGGGGAAGGTCACTGCACGCACCGCTAAGCCAGAAGTGTGAAGTGCAGTCCTATGTGAGAAGTCCCATAGGGTCATTCTGTGGCCAGAACAGAAGGTTGTGGTGCAGGGCAAGACAAAAGGAACACACAAATGCAGATGCTGGTGGGGTCTCAGTGGCTGTTAAAAATGAATGAAGCTGCCCAGCTGCAGGAGAGACACCAGCCCTGCACAGGGGCCATGTGTTGTCAGTGCTTCCTCTCTTTTTTAAATTGAGCTGTAAATCCAGAGTTTGATGTTGCCTCTCCGAATTTTAAATGGCTGGCAACCATTGCGGATATACTTAAAGCATCCTTTCTCTCATACTGACATGTGTCCCAGCCCCGTTCCCCCACATACGACTCCCTCTGCTTTTCTCTGCTCTCCTTTCCCAGGGTCACACAGCGCCCAGTCAAGATGGTACCTGTGGGTAACAGGCAGTGGGTGGGAAAGGGTGAAGGGAAGAGAAAGGGCCATGGTGATGGAAGCTACCAAGTTCAGGTACTCTCCAGAGAGGCAAGCCGTAAGTTCCCGGTAGGCGCTCTTTCTCTCTACCAGTCAGAAATAGCACCCATGAGACCAACATGAACAACTGATCTACCAATTGTATTGACATATATTTTACATACCAAAGAATTTACTCTTCACTCATTTTCAGTGTATCATTGAATGCATCTTAGTGTTCAGTTTGGTGTTTGCTCTAAGTTCTTCTTTATATATACCCTAATCAGGTTGAGGAATTACACTTCTATTCTTAGCTCATTGAATGAATGAGTGAGTGAGTGAAGTCACTGAGTCATGCCTGACTCTTTATGACCCTGTGGACTGTAGCCTACCAGGCTCCTCTGTCCATGGGATTCTCGCAAAAAACTCCTCTGTCCATGGGATTCTCCAGGCAAGAATACTGGAGTAGGTTGCCATTTCCTTCTCCAGGGGATCTTCCCAACCCGGGGATTGAACCCAGGTCTCTCGCATTGTAGGCAGACGCTTTAACCTCTGAGCCACCAGGGAAGCCCATAGTTTTTATGTAAAAAGGCTGTTGGATTTCACCAAATGCTTTTTCTGTATATATTCAGGTAATCCTGTGGTTTTTGTCCTTTCTTCTATTAATATTATACATGACATTAATTGACTTTCACATGTTAAAACAGCTGCATATCTGGGATAAA